>CAVMJV010000403.1:0-46217 GCA_963681835.1 Meloidogyne enterolobii
AGAAAAACCCCTAAATTAATTGGGGTAAAACAAAATTTTTTTCAAAAATCTTACCGTATATAGAGTATCGATAGCTCGTATGAAAGTACATTAAAAGTTGTCCCTAAAAATGATGAACCGAATTAATATACTTTCAATACCCCAAAATTATAATCCCTGGAAGAAAAACCCCTAAATTAATTGGGGTAAAACAAAATTTTTTTCAAAAATCTTACCGTATATAGAGTATCGATAGCTCGTATGAAAGTACATTAAAAGTTGTCCCTAAAAATGATGAACCGAATTAATATACTTTCAATACCCCAAAATTATAATCCCTGGAAGAAAAACCCCTAAATTAATTGGAGTAAAACAAAATTTTTTTCAAAAATCTTACCGTATATAGAGTATCGATAGCTCGTATGAAAGTACATTAAAAGTTGTCCCTAAAAATGATGAACCGAATTATATACTTTCAATACCCCAAAATTATAATCCCTGGAAGAAAAACCCCTAAATTAATTGGGGTAAAACAAAATTTTTTTCAAAAATCTTACCGTATATAGAGTATCGATAGCTCGTATGAAAGTACATTAAAAGTTGTCCCTAAAAATGATGAACCGAATTAATATACTTTCAATACCCCAAAATTATAATCCCTGGAAGAAAAACCCCTAAATTAATTGGGGTAAAACAAAATTTTTTTCAAAAATCTTACCGTATATAGAGTATCGATAGCTCGTATGAAAGTACATTAAAAGTTGTCCCTAAAAATGATGAACCGAATTAATATACTTTCAATACCCCTAAATTATAATCCCTGGAAGAAAAACCCCTAAATTAATTGGAGTAAAACAAAATTTTTTTCAAAAATCTTACCGTATATAGAGTATCGATAGCTCGTATGAAAGTACATTAAAAGTTGTCCCTAAAAATGATGAACCGAATTATATACTTTCAATACCCCAAAATTATAATCCCTGGAAGAAAAACCCCTAAATTAATTGGGGTAAAACAAAATTTTTTTCAAAAATCTTACCGTATATAGAGTATCGATAGCTCGTATGAAAGTACATTAAAAGTTGTCCCTAAAAATGATGAACCGAATTAATATACTTTCAATACCCCTAAATTATAATCCCTGGAAGAAAAACCCCTAAATTAATTGGAGTAAAACAAAATTTTTTTCAAAAATCTTACCGTATATAGAGTATCGATAGCTCGTATGAAAGTACATTAAAAGCTGTCCCTAAAAATGATGAACCGAATTAATATACTTTCAATACCCCAAACTTATAATCCCTGGAAGAAAAACCACTAAATTAATTGGAGTAAAACAAAATTTTTTTCAAAAATCTTACCGTATATAGAGTATCGATAGCTCGTATGAAAGTACATTAAAAGCTGTCCCTAAAAATGATGAACCGAATTAATATACTTTCAATACCCCAAAATTATAATCCCTGGAAGAAAAACCCCTAAATTAATTGGAGTAAAACAAAATTTTTTTCAAAAATCTTACCGTATATAGAGTATCGATAGCTCGTATGAAAGTACATTAAAAGTTGTCCCTAAAAATGATGAACCGAATTATATACTTTCAATACCCCAAAATTATAATCCCTGGAAGAAAAACCCCTAAATTAATTGGGGTAAAACAAAATTTTTTTCAAAAATCTTACCGTATATAGAGTATCGATAGCTCGTATGAAAGTACATTAAAAGTTGTCCCTAAAAATGATGAACCGAATTAATATACTTTCAATACCCCAAAATTATAATCCCTGGAAGAAAAACCCCTAAATTAATTGGGGTAAAACAAAATTTTTTTCAAAAATCTTACCGTATATAGAGTATCGATAGCTCGTATGAAAGTACATTAAAAGTTGTCCCTAAAAATGATGAACCGAATTAATATACTTTCAATACCCCAAAATTATAATCCCTGGAAGAAAAACCCCTAAATTAATTGGAGTAAAACAAAATTTTTTTCAAAAATCTTACCGTATATAGAGTATCGATAGCTCGTATGAAAGTACATTAAAAGCTGTCCCTAAAAATGATGAACCGAATTAATATACTTTCAATACCCCAAAATTATAATCCCTGGAAGAAAAACCCCTAAATTAATTGGAGTAAAACAAAATTTTTTTCAAAAATCTTACCGTATATAGAGTATCGATAGCTCGTATGAAAGTACCATTAAAAGTTGTCCCTAAAAATGATGAACCGAATTATATACTTTCAATACCCCAAAATTATAATCCCTGGAAGAAAAACCCCTAAATTAATTGGGGTAAAACAAAATTTTTTTCAAAAATCTTACCGTATATAGAGTATCGATAGCTCGTATGAAAGTACATTAAAAGTTGTCCCTAAAAATGATGAACCGAATTAATATACTTTCAATACCCCAAAATTATAATCCCTGGAAGAAAAACCCCTAAATTAATTGGAGTAAAACAAAATTTTTTTCAAAAATCTTACCGTATATAGAGTATCGATAGCTCGTATGAAAGTACATTAAAAGTTGTCCCTAAAAATGATGAACCGAATTAATATACTTTCAATACCCCAAAATTATAATCCCTGGAAGAAAAACCCCTAAATTAATTGGAGTAAAACAAAATTTTTTTCAAAAATCTTACCGTATATAGAGTATCGATAGCTCGTATGAAAGTACATTAAAAGTTGTCCCTAAAAATGATGAACCGAATTAATATACTTTCAATACCCAAAATTATAATCCCTGGAAGAAAAACCCCTAAATTAATTGGGGTAAAACAAAATTTTTTTCAAAAATCTTACCGTATATAGAGTATCGATAGCTCGTATGAAAGTACATTAAAAGTTGTCCCTAAAAATGATGAACCGAATTAATATACTTTCAATACCCCAAAATTATAATCCCTGGAAGAAAAACCCCTAAATTAATTGGAGTAAAACAAAATTTTTTTCAAAAATCTTACCGTATATAGAGTATCGATAGCTCGTATGAAAGTACATTAAAAGTTGTCCCTAAAAATGATGAACCGAATTAATATACTTTCAATACCCCTAAATTATAATCCCTGGAAGAAAAACCCCTAAATTAATTGGAGTAAAACAAAATTTTTTTCAAAAATCTTACCGTATATAGAGTATCGATAGCTCGTATGAAAGTACATTAAAAGTTGTCCCTAAAAATGATGAACCGAATTAATATACTTTCAATACCCCAAAATTATAATCCCTGGAAGAAAAACCCCTAAATTAATTGGGTAAAACAAAATTTTTTTCAAAAATCTTACCGTATATAGAGTATCGATAGCTCGTATGAAAGTACATTAAAAGTTGTCCCTAAAAATGATGAACCGAATTAATATACTTTCAATACCCCTAAATTATAATCCCTGGAAGAAAAACCCCTAAATTAATTGGAGTAAAACAAAATTTTTTTCAAAAATCTTACCGTATATAGAGTATCGATAGCTCGTATGAAAGTACATTAAAAGCTGTCCCTAAAAATGATGAACCGAATTAATATACTTTCAATACCCCAAACTTATAATCCCTGGAAGAAAAACCCCTAAATTAATTGGAGTAAAACAAAATTTTTTTCAAAAATCTTACCGTATATAGAGTATCGATAGCTCGTATGAAAGTACATTAAAAGCTGTCCCTAAAAATGATGAACCGAATTAATATACTTTCAATACCCCAAAATTATAATCCCTGGAAGAAAAACCCCTAAATTAATTGGAGTAAAACAAAATTTTTTTCAAAAATCTTACCGTATATAGAGTATCGATAGCTCGTATGAAAGTACATTAAAAGTTGTCCCTAAAAATGATGAACCGAATTATATACTTTCAATACCCCAAAATTATAATCCCTGGAAGAAAAACCCCTAAATTAATTGGGGTAAAACAAAATTTTTTTCAAAAATCTTACCGTATATAGAGTATCGATAGCTCGTATGAAAGTACATTAAAAGTTGTCCCTAAAAATGATGAACCGAATTAATATACTTTCAATACCCCAAAATTATAATCCCTGGAAGAAAAACCCCTAAATTAATTGGGGTAAAACAAAATTTTTTTCAAAAATCTTACCGTATATAGAGTATCGATAGCTCGTATGAAAGTACATTAAAAGTTGTCCCTAAAAATGATGAACCGAATTAATATACTTTCAATACCCCAAAATTATAATCCCTGGAAGAAAAACCCCTAAATTAATTGGAGTAAAACAAAATTTTTTTCAAAAATCTTACCGTATATAGAGTATCGATAGCTCGTATGAAAGTACATTAAAAGTTGTCCCTAAAAATGATGAACCGAATTAATATACTTTCAATACCCCAAAATTATAATCCCTGGAAGAAAAACCCCTAAATTAATTGGGGTAAAACAAAATTTTTTTCAAAAATCTTACCGTATATAGAGTATCGATAGCTCGTATGAAAGTACATTAAAAGTTGTCCCTAAAAATGATGAACCGAATTAATATACTTTCAATACCCCAAAATTATAATCCCTGGAAGAAAAACCCCTAAATTAATTGGGGTAAAACAAAATTTTTTTCAAAAATCTTACCGTATATAGAGTATCGATAGCTCGTATGAAAGTACATTAAAAGTTGTCCCTAAAAATGATGAACCGAATTAATATACTTTCAATACCCCTAAATTATAATCCCTGGAAGAAAAACCCCTAAATTAATTGGAGTAAAACAAAATTTTTTTCAAAAATCTTACCGTATATAGAGTATCGATAGCTCGTATGAAAGTACATTAAAAGCTGTCCCTAAAAATGATGAACCGAATTAATATACTTTCAATACCCCAAACTTATAATCCCTGGAAGAAAAACCACTAAATTAATTGGAGTAAAACAAAATTTTTTTCAAAAATCTTAACGTATATAGAGTATCGATAGCTCGTATGAAAGTACATTAAAAGCTGTCCCTAAAAATGATGAACCGAATTATATACTTTCAATACCCCAAAATTATAATCCCTGGAAGAAAAACCCCTAAATTAATTGGAGTAAAACAAAATTTTTTTCAAAAATCTTACCGTATATAGAGTATCGATAGCTCGTATGAAAGTACATTAAAAGTTGTCCCTAAAAATGATGAACCGAATTAATATACTTTCAATACCCCAAAATTATAATCCCTGGAAGAAAAACCCCTAAATTAATTGGGGTAAAACAAAATTTTTTTCAAAAATCTTACCGTATATAGAGTATCGATAGCTCGTATGAAAGTACATTAAAAGTTGTCCCTAAAAATGATGAACCGAATTAATATACTTTCAATACCCCAAAATTATAATCCCTGGAAGAAAAACCCCTAAATTAATTGGGGTAAAACAAAATTTTTTTCAAAAATCTTACCGTATATAGAGTATCGATAGCTCGTATGAAAGTACATTAAAAGTTGTCCCTAAAAATGATGAACCGAATTAATATACTTTCAATACCCCAAAATTATAATCCCTGGAAGAAAAACCCCTAAATTAATTGGGGTAAAACAAAATTTTTTTCAAAAATCTTACCGTATATAGAGTATCGATAGCTCGTATGAAAGTACATTAAAAGTTGTCCCTAAAAATGATGAACCGAATTAATATACTTTCAATACCCCAAAATTATAATCCCTGGAAGAAAAACCCCTAAATTAATTGGGGTAAAACAAAATTTTTTTCAAAAATCTTACCGTATATAGAGTATCGATAGCTCGTATGAAAGTACATTAAAAGTTGTCCCTAAAAATGATGAACCGAATTAATATACTTTCAATACCCCAAAATTATAATCCCTGGAAGAAAAACCCCTAAATTAATTGGGGTAAAACAAAATTTTTTTCAAAAATCTTACCGTATATAGAGTATCGATAGCTCGTATGAAAGTACATTAAAAGTTGTCCCTAAAAATGATGAACCGAATTAATATACTTTCAATACCCCAAAATTATAATCCCTGGAAGAAAAACCCCTAAATTAATTGGAGTAAAACAAAATTTTTTTCAAAAATCTTACCGTATATAGAGTATCGATAGCTCGTATGAAAGTACATTAAAAGTTGTCCCTAAAAATGATGAACCGAATTAATATACTTTCAATACCCCAAAATTATAATCCCTGGAAGAAAAACCCCTAAATTAATTGGGGTAAAACAAAATTTTTTTCAAAAATCTTACCGTATATAGAGTATCGATAGCTCGTATGAAAGTACATTAAAAGTTGTCCCTAAAAATGATGAACCGAATTAATATACTTTCAATACCCCAAAATTATAATCCCTGGAAGAAAAACCCCTAAATTAATTGGAGTAAAACAAAATTTTTTTCAAAAATCTTACCGTATATAGAGTATCGATAGCTCGTATGAAAGTACATTAAAAGTTGTCCCTAAAAATGATGAACCGAATTATATACTTTCAATACCCCAAAATTATAATCCCTGGAAGAAAAACCCCTAAATTAATTGGGGTAAAACAAAATTTTTTTCAAAAATCTTACCGTATATAGAGTATCGATAGCTCGTATGAAAGTACATTAAAAGTTGTCCCTAAAAATGATGAACCGAATTAATATACTTTCAATACCCCAAAATTATAATCCCTGGAAGAAAAACCCCTAAATTAATTGGGGTAAAACAAAATTTTTTTCAAAAATCTTACCGTATATAGAGTATCGATAGCTCGTATGAAAGTACATTAAAAGTTGTCCCTAAAAATGATGAACCGAATTAATATACTTTCAATACCCCAAAATTATAATCCCTGGAAGAAAAACCCCTAAATTAATTGGGGTAAAACAAAATTTTTTTCAAAAATCTTACCGTATATAGAGTATCGATAGCTCGTATGAAAGTACATTAAAAGTTGTCCCTAAAAATGATGAACCGAATTAATATACTTTCAATACCCCAAAATTATAATCCCTGGAAGAAAAACCCCTAAATTAATTGGGGTAAAACAAAATTTTTTTCAAAAATCTTACCGTATATAGAGTATCGATAGCTCGTATGAAAGTACATTAAAAGTTGTCCCTAAAAATGATGAACCGAATTATATACTTTCAATACCCCAAAATTATAATCCCTGGAAGAAAAACCCCTAAATTAATTGGGGTAAAACAAAATTTTTTTCAAAAATCTTACCGTATATAGAGTATCGATAGCTCGTATGAAAGTACATTAAAAGTTGTCCCTAAAAATGATGAACCGAATTAATATACTTTCAATACCCCAAAATTATAATCCCTGGAAGAAAAACCCCTAAATTAATTGGAGTAAAACAAAATTTTTTTCAAAAATCTTACCGTATATAGAGTATCGATAGCTCGTATGAAAGTACATTAAAAGTTGTCCCTAAAAATGATGAACCGAATTATTCACTTTCAATACCCCAAAATTATAATCCCTGGAAGAAAAACCCCTAAATTAATTGGGGTAAAACAAAATTTTTTTCAAAAATCTTACCGTATATAGAGTATCGATAGCTCGTATGAAAGTACATTAAAAGTTGTCCCTAAAAATGATGAACCGAATTAATATACTTTCAATACCCCAAAATTATAATCCCTGGAAGAAAAACCCCTAAATTAATTGGGGTAAAACAAAATTTTTTTCAAAAATCTTACCGTATATAGAGTATCGATAGCTCGTATGAAAGTACATTAAAAGTTGTCCCTAAAAATGATGAACCGAATTAATATACTTTCAATACCCCAAAATTATAATCCCTGGAAGAAAAACCCCTAAATTAATTGGAGTAAAACAAAATTTTTTTCAAAAATCTTACCGTATATAGAGTATCGATAGCTCGTATGAAAGTACATTAAAAGTTGTCCCTAAAAATGATGAACCGAATTATATACTTTCAATACCCCAAAATTATAATCCCTGGAAGAAAAACCCCTAAATTAATTGGGGTAAAACAAAATTTTTTTCAAAAATCTTACCGTATATAGAGTATCGATAGCTCGTATGAAAGTACATTAAAAGTTGTCCCTAAAAATGATGAACCGAATTAATATACTTTCAATACCCCAAAATTATAATCCCTGGAAGAAAAACCCCTAAATTAATTGGAGTAAAACAAAATTTTTTTCAAAAATCTTACCGTATATAGAGTATCGATAGCTCGTATGAAAGTACATTAAAAGTTGTCCCTAAAAATGATGAACCGAATTAATATACTTTCAATACCCCAAAATTATAATCCCTGGAAGAAAAACCCCTAAATTAATTGGGGTAAAACAAAATTTTTTTCAAAAATCTTACCGTATATAGAGTATCGATAGCTCGTATGAAAGTACATTAAAAGTTGTCCCTAAAAATGATGAACCGAATTAATATACTTTCAATACCCCAAAATTATAATCCCTGGAAGAAAAACCCCTAAATTAATTGGGGTAAAACAAAATTTTTTTCAAAAATCTTACCGTATATAGAGTATCGATAGCTCGTATGAAAGTACATTAAAAGTTGTCCCTAAAAATGATGAACCGAATTAATATACTTTCAATACCCCAAAATTATAATCCCTGGAAGAAAAACCCCTAAATTAATTGGGGTAAAACAAAATTTTTTTCAAAAATCTTACCGTATATAGAGTATCGATAGCTCGTATGAAAGTACATTAAAAGTTGTCCCTAAAAATGATGAACCGAATTAATATACTTTCAATACCCCTAAATTATAATCCCTGGAAGAAAAACCCCTAAATTAATTGGGGTAAAACAAAATTTTTTTCAAAAATCTTACCGTATATAGAGTATCGATAGCTCGTATGAAAGTACATTAAAAGTTGTCCCTAAAAATGATGAACCGAATTAATATACTTTCAATACCCCAAAATTATAATCCCTGGAAGAAAAACCCCTAAATTAATTGGAGTAAAACAAAATTTTTTTCAAAAATCTTACCGTATATAGAGTATCGATAGCTCGTATGAAAGTACATTAAAAGTTGTCCCTAAAAATGATGAACCGAATTAATATACTTTCAATACCCCAAAATTATAATCCCTGGAAGAAAAACCCCTAAATTAATTGGGGTAAAACAAAATTTTTTTCAAAAATCTTACCGTATATAGAGTATCGATAGCTCGTATGAAAGTACATTAAAAGTTGTCCCTAAAAATGATGAACCGAATTAATATACTTTCAATACCCCAAAATTATAATCCCTGGAAGAAAAACCCCTAAATTAATTGGAGTAAAACAAAATTTTTTTCAAAAATCTTACCGTATATAGAGTATCGATAGCTCGTATGAAAGTACATTAAAAGTTGTCCCTAAAAATGATGAACCGAATTAATATACTTTCAATACCCCAAAATTATAATCCCTGGAAGAAAAACCCCTAAATTAATTGGGGTAAAACAAAATTTTTTTCAAAAATCTTACCGTATATAGAGTATCGATAGCTCGTATGAAAGTACATTAAAAGTTGTCCCTAAAAATGATGAACCGAATTATATACTTTCAATACCCCAAAATTATAATCCCTGGAAGAAAAACCCCTAAATTAATTGGGGTAAAACAAAATTTTTTTCAAAAATCTTACCGTATATAGAGTATCGATAGCTCGTATGAAAGTACATTAAAAGTTGTCCCTAAAAATGATGAACCGAATTAATATACTTTCAATACCCCAAAATTATAATCCCTGGAAGAAAAACCCCTAAATTAATTGGAGTAAAACAAAATTTTTTTCAAAAATCTTACCGTATATAGAGTATCGATAGCTCGTATGAAAGTACATTAAAAGTTGTCCCTAAAAATGATGAACCGAATTATATACTTTCAATACCCCAAAATTATAATCCCTGGAAGAAAAACCCCTAAATTAATTGGGGTAAAACAAAATTTTTTTCAAAAATCTTACCGTATATAGAGTATCGATAGCTCGTATGAAAGTACATTAAAAGTTGTCCCTAAAAATGATGAACCGAATTAATATACTTTCAATACCCCTAAATTATAATCCCTGGAAGAAAAACCCCTAAATTAATTGGAGTAAAACAAAATTTTTTTCAAAAATCTTACCGTATATAGAGTATCGATAGCTCGTATGAAAGTACATTAAAAGTTGTCCCTAAAAATGATGAACCGAATTAATATACTTTCAATACCCCAAAATTATAATCCCTGGAAGAAAAACCCCTAAATTAATTGGAGTAAAACAAAATTTTTTTCAAAAATCTTACCGTATATAGAGTATCGATAGCTCGTATGAAAGTACATTAAAAGTTGTCCCTAAAAATGATGAACCGAATTAATATACTTTCAATACCCCAAAATTATAATCCCTGGAAGAAAAACCCCTAAATTAATTGGAGTAAAACAAAATTTTTTTCAAAAATCTTACCGTATATAGAGTATCGATAGCTCGTATGAAAGTACATTAAAAGTTGTCCCTAAAAATGATGAACCGAATTATATACTTTCAATACCCCAAAATTATAATCCCTGGAAGAAAAACCCCTAAATTAATTGGGGTAAAACAAAATTTTTTTCAAAAATCTTACCGTATATAGAGTATCGATAGCTCGTATGAAAGTACATTAAAAGTTGTCCCTAAAAATGATGAACCGAATTAATATACTTTCAATACCCCAAAATTATAATCCCTGGAAGAAAAACCCCTAAATTAATTGGGGTAAAACAAAATTTTTTTCAAAAATCTTACCGTATATAGAGTATCGATAGCTCGTATGAAAGTACATTAAAAGTTGTCCCTAAAAATGATGAACCGAATTAATATACTTTCAATACCCCAAAATTATAATCCCTGGAAGAAAAACCCCTAAATTAATTGGAGTAAAACAAAATTTTTTTCAAAAATCTTACCGTATATAGAGTATCGATAGCTCGTATGAAAGTACATTAAAAGTTGTCCCTAAAAATGATGAACCGAATTATATACTTTCAATACCCCAAAATTATAATCCCTGGAAGAAAAACCCCTAAATTAATTGGGGTAAAACAAAATTTTTTTCAAAAATCTTACCGTATATAGAGTATCGATAGCTCGTATGAAAGTACATTAAAAGTTGTCCCTAAAAATGATGAACCGAATTAATATACTTTCAATACCCCAAAATTATAATCCCTGGAAGAAAAACCCCTAAATTAATTGGGGTAAAACAAAATTTTTTTCAAAAATCTTACCGTATATAGAGTATCGATAGCTCGTATGAAAGTACATTAAAAGTTGTCCCTAAAAATGATGAACCGAATTAATATACTTTCAATACCCCTAAATTATAATCCCTGGAAGAAAAACCCCTAAATTAATTGGAGTAAAACAAAATTTTTTTCAAAAATCTTACCGTATATAGAGTATCGATAGCTCGTATGAAAGTACATTAAAAGTTGTCCCTAAAAATGATGAACCGAATTATATACTTTCAATACCCCAAAATTATAATCCCTGGAAGAAAAACCCCTAAATTAATTGGGGTAAAACAAAATTTTTTTCAAAAATCTTACCGTATATAGAGTATCGATAGCTCGTATGAAAGTACATTAAAAGTTGTCCCTAAAAATGATGAACCGAATTAATATACTTTCAATACCCCTAAATTATAATCCCTGGAAGAAAAACCCCTAAATTAATTGGAGTAAAACAAAATTTTTTTCAAAAATCTTACCGTATATAGAGTATCGATAGCTCGTATGAAAGTACATTAAAAGCTGTCCCTAAAAATGATGAACCGAATTAATATACTTTCAATACCCCAAACTTATAATCCCTGGAAGAAAAACCACTAAATTAATTGGAGTAAAACAAAATTTTTTTCAAAAATCTTACCGTATATAGAGTATCGATAGCTCGTATGAAAGTACATTAAAAGCTGTCCCTAAAAATGATGAACCGAATTAATATACTTTCAATACCCCAAAATTATAATCCCTGGAAGAAAAACCCCTAAATTAATTGGAGTAAAACAAAATTTTTTTCAAAAATCTTACCGTATATAGAGTATCGATAGCTCGTATGAAAGTACATTAAAAGTTGTCCCTAAAAATGATGAACCGAATTATATACTTTCAATACCCCAAAATTATAATCCCTGGAAGAAAAACCCCTAAATTAATTGGGGTAAAACAAAATTTTTTTCAAAAATCTTACCGTATATAGAGTATCGATAGCTCGTATGAAAGTACATTAAAAGTTGTCCCTAAAAATGATGAACCGAATTAATATACTTTCAATACCCCAAAATTATAATCCCTGGAAGAAAAACCCCTAAATTAATTGGGGTAAAACAAAATTTTTTTCAAAAATCTTACCGTATATAGAGTATCGATAGCTCGTATGAAAGTACATTAAAAGTTGTCCCTAAAAATGATGAACCGAATTAATATACTTTCAATACCCCAAAATTATAATCCCTGGAAGAAAAACCCCTAAATTAATTGGAGTAAAACAAAATTTTTTTCAAAAATCTTACCGTATATAGAGTATCGATAGCTCGTATGAAAGTACATTAAAAGCTGTCCCTAAAAATGATGAACCGAATTAATATACTTTCAATACCCCAAAATTATAATCCCTGGAAGAAAAACCCCTAAATTAATTGGAGTAAAACAAAATTTTTTTCAAAAATCTTACCGTATATAGAGTATCGATAGCTCGTATGAAAGTACCATAAAAGTTGTCCCTAAAAATGATGAACCGAATTATATACTTTCAATACCCCAAAATTATAATCCCTGGAAGAAAAACCCCTAAATTAATTGGGGTAAAACAAAATTTTTTTCAAAAATCTTACCGTATATAGAGTATCGATAGCTCGTATGAAAGTACATTAAAAGTTGTCCCTAAAAATGATGAACCGAATTAATATACTTTCAATACCCCAAAATTATAATCCCTGGAAGAAAAACCCCTAAATTAATTGGAGTAAAACAAAATTTTTTTCAAAAATCTTACCGTATATAGAGTATCGATAGCTCGTATGAAAGTACATTAAAAGTTGTCCCTAAAAATGATGAACCGAATTAATATACTTTCAATACCCCAAAATTATAATCCCTGGAAGAAAAACCCCTAAATTAATTGGAGTAAAACAAAATTTTTTTCAAAAATCTTACCGTATATAGAGTATCGATAGCTCGTATGAAAGTACATTAAAAGTTGTCCCTAAAAATGATGAACCGAATTAATATACTTTCAATACCCCAAAATTATAATCCCTGGAAGAAAAACCCCTAAATTAATTGGGGTAAAACAAAATTTTTTTCAAAAATCTTACCGTATATAGAGTATCGATAGCTCGTATGAAAGTACATTAAAAGTTGTCCCTAAAAATGATGAACCGAATTAATATACTTTCAATACCCCAAAATTATAATCCCTGGAAGAAAAACCCCTAAATTAATTGGAGTAAAACAAAATTTTTTTCAAAAATCTTACCGTATATAGAGTATCGATAGCTCGTATGAAAGTACATTAAAAGTTGTCCCTAAAAATGATGAACCGAATTAATATACTTTCAATACCCCTAAATTATAATCCCTGGAAGAAAAACCCCTAAATTAATTGGAGTAAAACAAAATTTTTTTCAAAAATCTTACCGTATATAGAGTATCGATAGCTCGTATGAAAGTACATTAAAAGTTGTCCCTAAAAATGATGAACCGAATTATATACTTTCAATACCCCAAAATTATAATCCCTGGAAGAAAAACCCCTAAATTAATTGGGGTAAAACAAAATTTTTTTCAAAAATCTTACCGTATATAGAGTATCGATAGCTCGTATGAAAGTACATTAAAAGTTGTCCCTAAAAATGATGAACCGAATTAATATACTTTCAATACCCCTAAATTATAATCCCTGGAAGAAAAACCCCTAAATTAATTGGAGTAAAACAAAATTTTTTTCAAAAATCTTACCGTATATAGAGTATCGATAGCTCGTATGAAAGTACATTAAAAGCTGTCCCTAAAAATGATGAACCGAATTAATATACTTTCAATACCCCAAACTTATAATCCCTGGAAGAAAAACCACTAAATTAATTGGAGTAAAACAAAATTTTTTTCAAAAATCTTACCGTATATAGAGTATCGATAGCTCGTATGAAAGTACATTAAAAGCTGTCCCTAAAAATGATGAACCGAATTAATATACTTTCAATACCCCAAAATTATAATCCCTGGAAGAAAAACCCCTAAATTAATTGGAGTAAAACAAAATTTTTTTCAAAAATCTTACCGTATATAGAGTATCGATAGCTCGTATGAAAGTACATTAAAAGTTGTCCCTAAAAATGATGAACCGAATTATATACTTTCAATACCCCAAAATTATAATCCCTGGAAGAAAAACCCCTAAATTAATTGGGGTAAAACAAAATTTTTTTCAAAAATCTTACCGTATATAGAGTATCGATAGCTCGTATGAAAGTACATTAAAAGTTGTCCCTAAAAATGATGAACCGAATTAATATACTTTCAATACCCCAAAATTATAATCCCTGGAAGAAAAACCCCTAAATTAATTGGGGTAAAACAAAATTTTTTTCAAAAATCTTACCGTATATAGAGTATCGATAGCTCGTATGAAAGTACATTAAAAGTTGTCCCTAAAAATGATGAACCGAATTAATATACTTTCAATACCCCAAAATTATAATCCCTGGAAGAAAAACCCCTAAATTAATTGGAGTAAAACAAAATTTTTTTCAAAAATCTTACCGTATATAGAGTATCGATAGCTCGTATGAAAGTACATTAAAAGTTGTCCCTAAAAATGATGAACCGAATTATATACTTTCAATACCCCAAAATTATAATCCCTGGAAGAAAAACCCCTAAATTAATTGGGGTAAAACAAAATTTTTTTCAAAAATCTTACCGTATATAGAGTATCGATAGCTCGTATGAAAGTACATTAAAAGTTGTCCCTAAAAATGATGAACCGAATTAATATACTTTCAATACCCCAAAATTATAATCCCTGGAAGAAAAACCCCTAAATTAATTGGGGTAAAACAAAATTTTTTTCAAAAATCTTACCGTATATAGAGTATCGATAGCTCGTATGAAAGTACATTAAAAGTTGTCCCTAAAAATGATGAACCGAATTAATATACTTTCAATACCCCTAAATTATAATCCCTGGAAGAAAAACCCCTAAATTAATTGGAGTAAAACAAAATTTTTTTCAAAAATCTTACCGTATATAGAGTATCGATAGCTCGTATGAAAGTACATTAAAAGCTGTCCCTAAAAATGATGAACCGAATTAATATACTTTCAATACCCCAAACTTATAATCCCTGGAAGAAAAACCACTAAATTAATTGGAGTAAAACAAAATTTTTTTCAAAAATCTTACCGTATATAGAGTATCGATAGCTCGTATGAAAGTACATTAAAAGCTGTCCCTAAAAATGATGAACCGAATTAATATACTTTCAATACCCCAAAATTATAATCCCTGGAAGAAAAACCCCTAAATTAATTGGAGTAAAACAAAATTTTTTTCAAAAATCTTACCGTATATAGAGTATCGATAGCTCGTATGAAAGTACATTAAAAGTTGTCCCTAAAAATGATGAACCGAATTATATACTTTCAATACCCCAAAATTATAATCCCTGGAAGAAAAACCCCTAAATTAATTGGGGTAAAACAAAATTTTTTTCAAAAATCTTACCGTATATAGAGTATCGATAGCTCGTATGAAAGTACATTAAAAGTTGTCCCTAAAAATGATGAACCGAATTAATATACTTTCAATACCCCAAAATTATAATCCCTGGAAGAAAAACCCCTAAATTAATTGGGGTAAAACAAAATTTTTTTCAAAAATCTTACCGTATATAGAGTATCGATAGCTCGTATGAAAGTACATTAAAAGTTGTCCCTAAAAATGATGAACCGAATTAATATACTTTCAATACCCCAAAATTATAATCCCTGGAAGAAAAACCCCTAAATTAATTGGAGTAAAACAAAATTTTTTTCAAAAATCTTACCGTATATAGAGTATCGATAGCTCGTATGAAAGTACATTAAAAGTTGTCCCTAAAAATGATGAACCGAATTATATACTTTCAATACCCCAAAATTATAATCCCTGGAAGAAAAACCCCTAAATTAATTGGGGTAAAACAAAATTTTTTTCAAAAATCTTACCGTATATAGAGTATCGATAGCTCGTATGAAAGTACATTAAAAGTTGTCCCTAAAAATGATGAACCGAATTAATATACTTTCAATACCCCTAAATTATAATCCCTGGAATAAAAACCCCTAAATTAATTGGAGTAAAACAAAATTTTTTTCAAAAATCTTACCGTATATAGAGTATCGATAGCTCGTATGAAAGTACATTAAAAGTTGTCCCTAAAAATGATGAACCGAATTAATATACTTTCAATACCCCAAAATTATAATCCCTGGAAGAAAAACCCCTAAATTAATTGGGGTAAAACAAAATTTTTTTCAAAAATCTTACCGTATATAGAGTATCGATAGCTCGTATGAAAGTACATTAAAAGCTGTCCCTAAAAATGATGAACCGAATTAATATACTTTCAATACCCCAAAATTATAATCCCTGGAAGAAAAACCCCTAAATTAATTGGGGTAAAACAAAATTTTTTTCAAAAATCTTACCGTATATAGAGTATCGATAGCTCGTATGAAAGTACATTAAAAGTTGTCCCTAAAAATGATGAACCGAATTAATATACTTTCAATACCCCAAAATTATAATCCCTGGAAGAAAAACCCCTAAATTAATTGGAGTAAAACAAAATTTTTTTCAAAAATCTTAACGTATATAGAGTATCGATAGCTCGTATGAAAGTACATTAAAAGTTGTCCCTAAAAATGATGAACCGAATTAATATACTTTCAATACCCCAAAATTATAATCCCTGGAAGAAAAACCCCTAAATTAATTGGGGTAAAACAAAATTTTTTTCAAAAATCTTACCGTATATAGAGTATCGATAGCTCGTATGAAAGTACATTAAAAGTTGTCCCTAAAAATGATGAACCGAATTAATATACTTTCAATACCCCAAAATTATAATCCCTGGAAGAAAAACCCCTAAATTAATTGGAGTAAAACAAAATTTTTTTCAAAAATCTTAACGTATATAGAGTATCGATAGCTCGTATGAAAGTACATTAAAAGTTGTCCCTAAAAATGATGAACCGAATTAATATACTTTCAATACCCCAAAATTATAATCCCTGGAAGAAAAACCCCTAAATTAATTGGGGTAAAACAAAATTTTTTTCAAAAATCTTAACGTATATAGAGTATCGATAGCTCGTATGAAAGTACATTAAAAGTTGTCCCTAAAAATGATGAACCGAATCAATATACTTTCAATACCCCAAAATTATAATCCCTGGAAGAAAAACCCCTAAATTAATTGGGGTAAAACAAAATTTTTTTCAAAAATCTTACCGTATATAGAGTATCGATAGCTCGTATGAAAGTACATTAAAAGTTGTCCCTAAAAATGATAAACCGAATTAATATACTTTCAATACCCCAAAATTATAATCCCTGGAAGAAAAACCCCTAAATTAATTGGAGTAAAACAAAATTTTTTTCAAAAATCTTACCGTATATAGAGTATCGATAGCTCGTATGAAAGTACATTAAAAGTTGTCCCTAAAAATGATGAACCGAATTAATATACTTTCAATACCCCAAAATTATAATCCCTGGAAGAAAAACCCCTAAATTAATTGGAGTAAAACAAATTTTTTCAAAAATCTTACCGTATATAGAGTATCGATAGCTCGTATGAAAGTACATTAAAAGTTGTCCCTAAAAATGATGAACCGAATTAATATAATTTCAATACCCCAAAATTATAATCCCTGGAAGAAAAACCCCTAAATTAATTGGGGTAAAACAAAATTTTTTTCAAAAATCTTACCGTATATAGAGTATCGATAGCTCGTATGAAAGTACATTAAAAGTTGTCCCTAAAAATGATGAACCGAATTAATATACTTTCAATACCCCAAAATTATAATCCCTGGAAGAAAAACCCCTAAATTAATTGGGGTAAAACAAAATTTTTTTCAAAAATCTTACCGTATATAGAGTATCGATAGCTCGTATGAAAGTACATTAAAAGTTGTCCCTAAAAATGATGAACCGAATTAATATACTTTCAATAACCCAAAATTATAATCCCTGGAAGAAAAACCTTTAAATTAATTGGGGTAAAACAAAATTTTTTTCAAAAATCTTACCGTATATAGAGTATCGATAGCTCGTATGAAAGTACATTAAAAGCTGTCCCTAAAAATGATGAACCGAATTAATATACTTTCAATACCCCAAAATTATAATCCCTGGAAGAAAAACCCCTAAATTAATTGGGGTAAAACAAAATTTTTTTCAAAAATCTTACCGTATATAGAGTATCGATAGCTCGTATGAAAGTACATTAAAAGTTGTCCCTAAAAATGATGAACCGAATTAATATACTTTCAATACCCCAAAATTATAATCCCTGGAAGAAAAACCCCTAAATTAATTGGGGTAAAACAAAATTTTTTTCAAAAATCTTACCGTATATAGAGTATCGATAGCTCGTATGAAAGTACATTAAAAGCTGTCCCTAAAAATGATGAACCGAATTAATATACTTTCAATACCCCAAAATTATAATCCCTGGAAGAAAAACCCCTAAATCAATTGGGGTAAAACAAAATTTTTTTCAAAAATCTTAACGTATATAGAGTATCGATAGCTCGTATGAAAGTACATTAAAAGCTGTCCCTAAAAATGATGAACCGAATTAATATACTTTCAATACCCCAAAATTATAATCCTTGGAAAAAAAACCCCTAAATTAATTGGGGTAAAACAAAATTTTTTTCAAAAATCTTACCGTATATAGAGTATCGATAGCTCGTATGAAAGTACATTAAAAGTTGTCCCTAAAAATGATGAACCGAATTAATATACTTTCAATACCCCAAAATTATAATCCTTGGAAAAAAAACCCCTAAATTAATTGGGGTAAAACAAAATTTTTTTCAAAAATCTTACCGTATATAGAGTATCGATAGCTCGTATGAAAGTACATTAAAAGTTGTCCCTAAAAATGATGAACCGAATTAATATACTTTCAATACCCCAAAATTATAATCCCTGGAAGAAAAACCCCTAAATTAATTGGGGTAAAACAAAATTTTTTTCAAAAATCTTACCGTATATAGAGTATCGATAGCTCGTATGAAAGTACATTAAAAGTTGTCCCTAAAAATGATGAACCGAATTAATATACTTTCAATACCCCAAAATTATAATCCCTGGAAGAAAAACCCCTAAATTAATTGGGGTAAAACAAAATTTTTTTCAAAAATCTTAACGTATATAGAGTATCGATAGCTCGTATGAAAGTACATTAAAAGCTGTCCCTAAAAATGATGAACCGAATTAATATACTTTCAATACCCCAAAATTATAATCCTTGGAAAAAAAACCCCTAAATTAATTGGGGTAAAACAAAATTTTTTTCAAAAATCTTAACGTATATAGAGTATCGATAGCTCGTATGAAAGTACATTAAAAGCTGTCCCTAAAAATGATGAACCGAATTAATATACTTTCAATACCCCAAAATTATATTTCCTGGAAGAAAAACCCCTAAATTAATTGGGGTAAAACAAAATTTTTTTCAAAAATCTTAACGTATATAGAGTATCGATAGCTCGTATGAAAGTACATTAAAAGCTGTCCCTAAAAATGATGAACCGAATTAATATACTTTCAATACCCCAAAATTATAATCCCTGGAAGAAAAACCCCTAAATTAATTGGGGTAAAACAAAATTTTTTTCAAAAATCTTAACGTATATAGAGTATCGATAGCTCGTATGAAAGTACATTAAAAGCTGTCCCTAAAAATGATGAACCGAATTAATATACTTTCAATACCCCAAAATTATAATCCTTGGAAAAAAAACCCCTAAATTAATTGGGGTAAAACAAAATTTTTTTCAAAAATCTTAACGTATATAGAGTATCGATAGCTCGTATGAAAGTACATTAAAAGCTGTCCCTAAAAATGATGAACCGAATTAATATACTTTCAATACCCCAAAATTATAATCCCTGGAAGAAAAACCCCTAAATTAATTGGAGTAAAACAAAATTTTTTTCAAAAATCTTACCGTATATAGAGTATCGATAGCTCGTATGAAAGTACATTAAAAGTTGTCCCTAAAAATGATGAACCGAATTAATATACTTTCAATACCCCAAAATTATAATCCCTGGAAGAAAAACCCCTAAATTAATTGGGGTAAAACAAAATTTTTTTCAAAAATCTTAACGTATATAGAGTATCGATAGCTCGTATGAAAGTACATTAAAAGTTGTCCCTAAAAATGATGAACCGAATTAATATACTTTCAATACCCCAAAATTATAATCCCTGGAAGAAAAACCCCTAAATTAATTGGAGTAAAACAAAATTTTTTTCAAAAATCTTACCGTATATAGAGTATCGATAGCTCGTATGAAAGTACATTAAAAGTTGTCCCTAAAAATGATGAACCGAATTAATATACTTTCAATACCCCAAAATTATAATCCCTGGAAGAAAAACCCCTAAATTAATTGGAGTAAAACAAAATTTTTTTCAAAAATCTTACCGTATATAGAGTATCGATAGCTCGTATGAAAGTACATTAAAAGTTGTCCCTAAAAATGATGAACCGAATTAATATACTTTCAATACCCCAAAATTATAATCCTTGGAAAAAAAACCCCTAAATTAATTGGGGTAAAACAAAATTTTTTTCAAAAATCTTACCGTATATAGAGTATCGATAGCTCGTATGAAAGTACATTAAAAGTTGTCCCTAAAAATGATGAACCGAATTAATATACTTTCAATACCCCAAAATTATAATCCCTGGAAGAAAAACCCCTAAATTAATTGGGGTAAAACAAAATTTTTTTCAAAAATCTTACCGTATATAGAGTATCGATAGCTCGTATGAAAGTACATTAAAAGCTGTCCCTAAAAATGATGAACCGAATTAATATACTTTCAATACCCCAAAATTATAATCCCTGGAAGAAAAACCCCTAAATTAATTGGAGTAAAACAAAATTTTTTTCAAAAATCTTACCGTATATAGAGTATCGATAGCTCGTATGAAAGTACATTAAAAGTTGTCCCTAAAAATGATGAACCGAATTAATATACTTTCAATACCCCAAAATTATAATCCCTGGAAGAAAAACCCCTAAATTAATTGGAGTAAAACAAAATTTTTTTCAAAAATCTTACCGTATATAGAGTATCGATAGCTCGTATGAAAGTACATTAAAAGTTGTCCCTAAAAATGATGAACCGAATTAATATACTTTCAATACCCCAAAATTATAATCCCTGGAAGAAAAACCCCTAAATTAATTGGAGTAAAACAAAATTTTTTTCAAAAATCTTACCGTATATAGAGTATCGATAGCTCGTATGAAAGTACATTAAAAGTTGTCCCTAAAAATGATGAACCGAATTAATATACTTTCAATACCCCAAAATTATAATCCCTGGAAGAAAAACCCCTAAATTAATTGGGGTAAAACAAAATTTTTTTCAAAAATCTTACCGTATATAGAGTATCGATAGCTCGTATGAAAGTACATTAAAAGCTGTCCCTAAAAATGATGAACCGAATTAATATACTTTCAATACCCCAAAATTATAATCCCTGGAAGAAAAACCCCTAAATTAATTGGAGTAAAACAAAATTTTTTTCAAAAATCTTACCGTATATAGAGTATCGATAGCTCGTATGAAAGTACATTAAAAGTTGTCCCTAAAAATGATGAACCGAATTAATATACTTTCAATACCCCAAAATTATAATCCCTGGAAGAAAAACCCCTAAATTAATTGGAGTAAAACAAAATTTTTTTCAAAAATCTTACCGTATATAGAGTATCGATAGCTCGTATGAAAGTACATTAAAAGTTGTCCCTAAAAATGATGAACCGAATTAATATACTTTCAATACCCCAAAATTATAATCCCTGGAAGAAAAACCCCTAAATTAATTGGAGTAAAACAAAATTTTTTTCAAAAATCTTACCGTATATAGAGTATCGATAGCTCGTATGAAAGTACATTAAAAGTTGTCCCTAAAAATGATGAACCGAATTAATATACTTTCAATACACCAAAATTATAATCTTTGGAAAAAAAACCCCTAAATTAATTGGGGTAAAACAAAATTTTTTTCAAAAATCTTACCGTATATAGAGTATCGATAGCTCGTATGAAAGTACATTAAAAGTTGTCCCTAAAAATGATGAACCGAATTAATATACTTTCAATACCCCAAAATTATAATCCCTGGAAGAAAAACCCCTAAATTAATTGGGGTAAAACAAAATTTTTTTCAAAAATCTTACCGTATATAGAGTATCGATAGCTCGTATGAAAGTACATTAAAAGCTGTCCCTAAAAATGATGAACCGAATTAATATACTTTCAATACCCCAAAATTATAATCCCTGGAAGAAAAACCCCTAAATTAATTGGAGTAAAACAAAATTTTTTTCAAAAATCTTACCGTATATAGAGTATCGATAGCTCGTATGAAAGTACATTAAAAGCTGTCCCTAAAAATGATGAACCGAATTATATACTTTCAATACCCCAAAATTATAATCCCTGGAAGAAAAACCCCTAAATTAATTGGGGTAAAACAAAATTTTTTTCAAAAATCTTACCGTATATAGAGTATCGATAGCTCGTATGAAAGTACATTAAAAGTTGTCCCTAAAAATGATGAACCGAATTAATATACTTTCAATACCCCTAAATTATAATCCCTGGAAGAAAAACCCCTAAATTAATTGGAGTAAAACAAAATTTTTTTCAAAAATCTTACCGTATATAGAGTATCGATAGCTCGTATGAAAGTACATTAAAAGTTGTCCCTAAAAATGATGAACCGAATTATATACTTTCAATACCCCAAAATTATAATCCCTGGAAGAAAAACCCCTAAATTAATTGGGGTAAAACAAAATTTTTTTCAAAAATCTTACCGTATATAGAGTATCGATAGCTCGTATGAAAGTACATTAAAAGTTGTCCCTAAAAATGATGAACCGAATTAATATACTTTCAATACCCCAAAATTATAATCCCTGGAAGAACAACCCTTAAATTAATTGGGGTAAAACAAAATTTTTTTCAAAAATCTTACCGTATATAGAGTATCGATAGCTCGTATGAAAGTACATTAAAAGTTGATCCTAAAAATGATGAACCGAATTAATATACTTTCAATACCCAAAAATTATAATCCCTGAAAAAAAACCCCTAAATTAATTGGAGTAAAACAAAATTTTTTTCAAAAATCTTACCGTATATAGAGTATCGATAGCTCGTATGAAAGTACATTAAAAGCTGTCCCTAAAAATGATGAACCGAATTAATATACTTTCAATACCCCAAAATTATAATCCCTGGAAGAAAAACCCCTAAATTAATTGGAGTAAAACAAAATTTTTTTCAAAAATCTTACCGTATATAGAGTATCGATAGCTCGTATGAAAGTACATTAAAAGTTGTCCCTAAAAATGATGAACCGAATTAATATACTTTCAATACCCCAAAATTATAATCCCTGGAAGAAAAACCCCTAAATTAATTGGGGTAAAACAAAATTTTTTTCAAAAATCTTACCGTATATAGAGTATCGATAGCTCGTATGAAAGTACATTAAAAGTTGTCCCTAAAAATGATGAACCGAATTATATACTTTCAATACCCCAAAATTATAATCCCTGGAAGAAAAACCCCTAAATTAATTGGGGTAAAACAAAATTTTTTTCAAAAATCTTACCGTATATAGAGTATCGATAGCTCGTATGAAAGTACATTAAAAGTTGTCCCTAAAAATGATGAACCGAATTAATATACTTTCAATACCCCTAAATTATAATCCCTGGAAGAAAAACCCCAAATTAATTGGAGTAAAACAAAATTTTTTTCAAAAATCTTACCGTATATAGAGTATCGATAGCTCGTATGAAAGTACATTAAAAGTTGTCCCTAAAAATGATGAACCGAATTATATACTTTCAATACCCCAAAATTATAATCCCTGGAAGAAAAACCCCTAAATTAATTGGGGTAAAACAAAATTTTTTTCAAAAATCTTACCGTATATAGAGTATCGATAGCTCGTATGAAAGTACATTAAAAGTTGTCCCTAAAAATGATGAACCGAATTAATATACTTTCAATACCCCTAAATTATAATCCCTGGAAGAAAAACCCCTAAATTAATTGGAGTAAAACAAAATTTTTTTCAAAAATCTTACCGTATATAGAGTATCGATAGCTCGTATGAAAGTACATTAAAAGCTGTCCCTAAAAATGATGAACCGAATTAATATACTTTCAATACCCCAAAATTATAATCCCTGGAAGAAAAACCCCTAAATTAATTGGAGTAAAACAAAATTTTTTTCAAAAATCTTACCGTATATAGAGTATCGATAGCTCGTATGAAAGTACATTAAAAGTTGTCCCTAAAAATGATGAACCGAATTAATATACTTTCAATACCCCAAAATTATAATCCCTGGAAGAAAAACCCCTAAATTAATTGGAGTAAAACAAAATTTTTTTCAAAAATCTTACCGTATATAGAGTATCGATAGCTCGTATGAAAGTACATTAAAAGTTGTCCCTAAAAATGATGAACCGAATTAATATACTTTCAATACCCCTAAATTATAATCCCTGGAAGAAAAACCCCTAAATTAATTGGAGTAAAACATTATTTTTTTCAAAAATCTTACCGTATATAGAGTATCGATAGCTCGTATGAAAGTACATTAAAAGCTGTCCCTAAAAATGATGAACCGAATTAATATACTTTCAATACCCCAAACTTATAATCCCTGGAAGAAAAACCCCTAAATTAATTGGAGTAAAACAAAATTTTTTTCAAAAATCTTACCGTATATAGAGTATCGATAGCTCGTATGAAAGTACATTAAAAGCTGTCCCTAAAAATGATGAACCGAATTAATATACTTTCAATACCCCAAAATTATAATCCCTGGAAGAAAAACCCCTAAATTAATTGGAGTAAAACAAAATTTTTTTCAAAAATCTTACCGTATATAGAGTATCGATAGCTCGTATGAAAGTACATTAAAAGTTGTCCCTAAAAATGATGAACCGAATTAATATACTTTCAATACCCCAAAATTATAATCCCTGGAAGAAAAACCCCTAAATTAATTGGAGTAAAACAAAATTTTTTTCAAAAATCTTACCGTATATAGAGTATCGATAGCTCGTATGAAAGTACATTAAAAGTTGTCCCTAAAAATGATGAACCGAATTAATATACTTTCAATACCCCAAAATTATAATCCCTGGAAGAAAAACCCCTAAATTAATTGGAGTAAAACAAAATTTTTTTCAAAAATCTTACCGTATATAGAGTATCGATAGCTCGTATGAAAGTACATTAAAAGCTGTCCCTAAAAATGATGAACCGAATTAATATACTTTCAATACCCCAAAATTATAATCCCTGGAAGAAAAACCCCTAAATTAATTGGAGTAAAACAAAATTTTTTTCAAAAATCTTACCGTATATAGAGTATCGATTGCTCGTATGAAAGTACATTAAAAGTTGTCCCTAAAAATGATGAACCGAATTATATACTTTCAATACCCCAAAATTATAATCCCTGGAAGAAAAACCCCTAAATTAATTGGGGTAAAACAAAATTTTTTTCAAAAATCTTACCGTATATAGAGTATCGATAGCTCGTATGAAAGTACATTAAAAGTTGTCCCTAAAAATGATGAACCGAATTAATATACTTTCAATACCCCTAAATTATAATCCCTGGAAGAAAAACCCCTAAATTAATTGGAGTAAAACAAAATTTTTTTCAAAAATCTTACCGTATATAGAGTATCGATAGCTCGTATGAAAGTACATTAAAAGTTGTCCCTAAAAATGATGAACCGAATTAATATACTTTCAATACCCCAAAATTATAATCCCTGGAAGAAAAACCCCTAAATTAATTGGGGTAAAACAAAATTTTTTTCAAAAATCTTAACGTATATAGAGTATCGATAGCTCGTATGAAAGTACATTAAAAGTTGTCCCTAAAAATGATGAACCGAATTAATATACTTTCAATACCCCAAAATTATAATCCCTGGAAGAAAAACCCCTAAATTAATTGGGGTAAAACAAAATTTTTTTCAAAAATCTTACCGTATATAGAGTATCGATAGCTCGTATGAAAGTACATTAAAAGTTGTCCCTAAAAATGATGAACCGAATTAATATACTTTCAATACCCCAAAATTATAATCCCTGGAAGAAAAACCCCTAAATTAATTGGAGTAAAACAAAATTTTTTTCAAAAATCTTAACGTATATAGAGTATCGATAGCTCGTATGAAAGTACATTAAAAGTTGTCCCTAAAAATGATGAACCGAATTAATATACTTTCAATACCCCAAAATTATAATCCCTGGAAGAAAAACCCCTAAATTAATTGGGGTAAAACAAAATTTTTTTCAAAAATCTTAACGTATATAGAGTATCGATAGCTCGTATGAAAGTACATTAAAAGTTGTCCCTAAAAATGATGAACCGAATTAATATACTTTCAATACCCCAAAATTATAATCCCTGGAAGAAAAACCCCTAAATTAATTGGGGTAAAACAAAATTTTTTTCAAAAATCTTACCGTATATAGAGTATCGATAGCTCGTATGAAAGTACATTAAAAGTTGTCCCTAAAAATGATAAACCGAATTAATATACTTTCAATACCCCAAAATTATAATCCCTGGAAGAAAAACCCCTAAATTAATTGGAGTAAAACAAAATTTTTTTCAAAAATCTTACCGTATATAGGTATCGATAGCTCGTATGAAAGTACATTAAAAGTTGTCCCTAAAAATGATGAACCGAATTAATATACTTTCAATACCCCAAAATTATAATCCCTGGAAGAAAAACCCCTAAATTAATTGGAGTAAAACAAATTTTTTCAAAAATCTTACCGTATATAGAGTATCGATAGCTCGTTTGAAAGTACATTAAAAGTTGTCCCTAAAAATGATGAACCGAATTAATATAATTTCAATACCCCAAAATTATAATCCCTGGAAGAAAAACCCCTAAATTAATTGGGGTAAAACAAAATTTTTTTCAAAAATCTTACCGTATATAGAGTATCGATAGCTCGTATGAAAGTACATTAAAAGTTGTCCCTAAAAATGATGAACCGAATTAATATACTTTCAATACCCCAAAATTATAATCCCTGGAAGAAAAACCCCTAAATTAATTGGGGTAAAACAAAATTTTTTTCAAAAATCTTACCGTATATAGAGTATCGATAGCTCGTATGAAAGTACATTAAAAGTTGTCCCTAAAAATGATGAACCGAATTAATATACTTTCAATACCCCAAAATTATAATCCCTGGAAGAAAAACCCCTAAATTAATTGGGGTAAAACAAAATTTTTTTCAAAAATCTTACCGTATATAGAGTATCGATAGCTCGTATGAAAGTACATTAAAAGCTGTCCCTAAAAATGATGAACCGAATTAATATACTTTCAATACCCCAAAATTATAATCCCTGGAAGAAAAACCCCTAAATTAATTGGGGTAAAACAAAATTTTTTTCAAAAATCTTACCGTATATAGAGTATCGATAGCTTGTATGAAAGTACATTAAAAGTTGTCCCTAAAAATGATGAACCGAATTAATATACTTTCAATACCCCAAAATTATAATCCCTGGAAGAAAAACCCCTAAATTAATTGGGGTAAAACAAAATTTTTTTCAAAAATCTTACCGTATATAGAGTATCGATAGCTCGTATGAAAGTACATTAAAAGCTGTCCCTAAAAATGATGAACCGAATTAATATACTTTCAATACCCCAAAATTATAATCCCTGGAAGAAAAACCCCTAAATTAATTGGGGTAAAACAAAATTTTTTTCAAAAATCTTAACGTATATAGAGTATCGATAGCTCGTATGAAAGTACATTAAAAGCTGTCCCTAAAAATGATGAACCGAATTAATATACTTTCAATACCCCAAAATTATAATCCTTGGAAAAAAAACCCCTAAATTAATTGGGGTAAAACAAAATTTTTTTCAAAAATCTTACCGTATATAGAGTATCGATAGCTCGTATGAAAGTACATTAAAAGTTGTCCCTAAAAATGATGAACCGAATTAATATACTTTCAATACCCCAAAATTATAATCCTTGGAAAAAAAACCCCTAAATTAATTGGGGTAAAACAAAATTTTTTTCAAAAATCTTACCGTATATAGAGTATCGATAGCTCGTATGAAAGTACATTAAAAGTTGTCCCTAAAAATGATGAACCGAATTAATATACTTTCAATACCCAAAATTATAATCCTTGGAAAAAAAACCCCTAAATTAATTGGGGTAAAACAAAATTTTTTTCAAAAATCTTACCGTATATAGAGTATCGATAGCTCGTATGAAAGTACATTAAAAGTTGTCCCTAAAAATGATGAACCGAATTAATATACTTTCAATACCCCAAAATTATAATCCTTGGAAAAAAAACCCCTAAATTAATTGGGGTAAAACAAAATTTTTTTCAAAAATCTTACCGTATATAGAGTATCGATAGCTCGTATGAAAGTACATTAAAAGTTGTCCCTAAAAATGATGAACCGAATAAATATACTTTCAATACCCCAAAATTATAATCCTTGGAAAAAAAACCCCTAAATTAATTGGGGTAAAACAAAATTTTTTTCAAAAATCTTAACGTATATAGAGTATCGATAGCTCGTATGAAAGTACATTAAAAGCTGTCCCTAAAAATGATGAACCGAATTAATATACTTTCAATACCCCAAAATTATAATCCTTGGAAAAAAAACCCCTAAATTAATTGGGGTAAAACAAAATTTTTTTCAAAAATCTTACCGTATATAGAGTATCGATAGCTCGTATGAAATTACATTAAAAGTTGTCCCTAAAAATGATGAACCGAATTAATATACTTTCAATACCCCAAAATTATAATCCTTGGAAAAAAACCCCTAAATTAATTGGGGTAAAACAAAATTTTTTTCAAAAATCTTACCGTATATAGAGTATCGATAGCTCGTATGAAAGTACATTAAAAGTTGTCCCTAAAAATGATGAACCGAATTAATATACTTTCAATACCCCAAAATTATAATCCTTGGAAAAAAAACCCCTAAATTAATTGGGGTAAAACAAAATTTTTTTCAAAAATCTTACCGTATATAGAGTATCGATAGCTCGTATGAAAGTACATTAAAAGTTGTCCCTAAAAATGATGAACCGAATTAATATACTTTCAATACCCCAAAATTATAATCCTTGGAAAAAAAACCCCTAAATTAATTGGGGTAAAACAAAATTTTTTTCAAAAATCTTACCGTATATAGAGTATCGATAGCTCGTATGAAAGTACATTAAAAGTTGTCCCTAAAAATGATGAACCGAATAAATATACTTTCAATACCCCAAAATTATAATCCCTGGAAGAAAAACCCCTAAATTAATTGGGGTAAAACAAAATTTTTTTCAAAAATCTTAACGTATATAGAGTATCGATAGCTCGTATGAAAGTACATTAAAAGCTGTCCCTAAAAATGATGAACCGAATTAATATACTTTCAATACCCCAAAATTATAATCCTTGGAAAAAAAACCCCTAAATTAATTGGGGTAAAACAAAATTTTTTTCAAAAATCTTAACGTATATAGAGTATCGATAGCTCGTATGAAAGTACATTAAAAGCTGTCCCTAAAAATGATGAACCGAATTAATATACTTTCAATACCCCAAAATTATAATCCCTGGAAAAAAAACCCCTAAATTAATTGGGGTAAAACAAAATTTTTTTCAAAAATCTTAACGTATATAGAGTATCGATAGCTCGTATGAAAGTACATTAAAAGCTGTCCCTAAAAATGATGAACCGAATTAATATACTTTCAATACCCCAAAATTATAATCCCTGGAAGAAAAACCCCTAAATTAATTGGGGTAAAACAAAATTTTTTTCAAAAATCTTAACGTATATAGAGTATCGATAGCTCGTATGAAAGTACATTAAAAGCTGTCCCTAAAAATGATGAACCGAATTAATATACTTTCAATACCCCAAAATTATAATCCTTGGAAAAAAAACCCCTAAATTAATTGGGGTAAAACAAAATTTTTTTCAAAAATCTTAACGTATATAGAGTATCGATAGCTCGTATGAAAGTACATTAAAAGCTGTCCCTAAAAATGATGAACCGAATTAATATACTTTCAATACCCCAAAATTATAATCCTTGGAAAAAAAACCCCTAAATTAATTGGGGTAAAACAAAATTTTTTTCAAAAATCTTACCGTATATAGAGTATCGATAGCTCGTATGAAAGTACATTAAAAGTTGTCCCTAAAAATGATGAACCGAATTAATATACTTTCAATACCCCAAAATTATAATCCCTGGAAGAAAAACCCCTAAATTAATTGGGGTAAAACAAAATTTTTTTCAAAAATCTTAACGTATATAGAGTATCGATAGCTCGTATGAAAGTACATTAAAAGCTGTCCCTAAAAATGATGAACCGAATTAATATACTTTCAATACCCCAAAATTATAATCCTTGGAAAAAAAACCCCTAAATTAATTGGGGTAAAACAAAATTTTTTTCAAAAATCTTACCGTATATAGAGTATCGATAGCTCGTATGAAAGTACATTAAAAGTTGTCCCTAAAAATGATGAACCGAATTAATATACTTTCAATACCCCAAAATTATAATCCTTGGAAAAAAAACCCCTAAATTAATTGGGGTAAAACAAAATTTTTTTCAAAAATCTTACCGTATATAGAGTATCGATAGCTCGTATGAAAGTACATTAAAAGTTGTCCCTAAAAATGATGAACCGAATTAATATACTTTCAATACCCCAAAATTATAATCCCTGGAAGAAAAACCCCTAAATTAATTGGGGTAAAACAAAATTTTTTTCAAAAATCTTACCGTATATAGAGTATCGATAGCTCGTATGAAAGTACATTAAAAGCTGTCCCTAAAAATGATGAACCGAATTAATATACTTTCAATACCCCAAAATTATAATCCCTGGAAGAAAAACCCCTAAATTAATTGGAGTAAAACAAAATTTTTTTCAAAAATCTTACCGTATATAGAGTATCGATAGCTCGTATGAAAGTACATTAAAAGTTGTCCCTAAAAATGATGAACCGAATTAATATACTTTCAATACCCCAAAATTATAATCCCTGGAAGAAAAACCCCTAAATTAATTGGGGTAAAACAAAATTTTTTTCAAAAATCTTACCGTATATAGAGTATCGATAGCTCGTATGAAAGTACATTAAAAGCTGTCCCTAAAAATGATGAACCGAATTAATATACTTTCAATACCCCAAAATTATAATCCCTGGAAGAAAAACCCCTAAATTAATTGGGGTAAAACAAAATTTTTTTCAAAAATCTTAACGTATATAGAGTATCGATAGCTCGTATGAAAGTACATTAAAAGCTGTCCCTAAAAATGATGAACCGAATTAATATACTTTCAATACCCCAAAATTATAATCCTTGGAAAAAAAACCCCTAAATTAATTGGGGTAAAACAAAATTTTTTTCAAAAATCTTAACGTATATAGAGTATCGATAGCTCGTATGAAAGTACATTAAAAGCTGTCCCTAAAAATGATGAACCAAATTAATATACTTTCAATACCCCAAAATTATAATCCCTGGAAAAAAAACCCCTAAATTAATTGGGGTAAAACAAAATTTTTTTCAAAAATCTTACCGTATATAGAGTATCGATAGCTCGTATGAAAGTACATTAAAAGTTGTCCCTAAAAATGATGAACCGAATTAATATACTTTCAATACCCCAAAATTATAATCCCTGGAAGAAAAACCCCTAAATTAATTGGGGTAAAACAAAATTTTTTTCAAAAATCTTAACGTATATAGAGTATCGATAGCTCGTATGAAAGTACATTAAAAGCTGTCCCTAAAAATGATGAACCGAATTAATATACTTTCAATACCCCAAAATTATAATCCCTGGAAGAAAAACCCCTAAATTAATTGGGGTAAAACAAAATTTTTTTCAAAAATCTTAACGTATATAGAGTATCGATAGCTCGTATGAAAGTACATTAAAAGCTGTCCCTAAAAATGATGAACCGAATTAATATACTTTCAATACCCCAAAATTATAATCCTGGAAAAAAAACCCCTAAATTAATTGGGGTAAAACAAAATTTTTTTCAAAAATCTTAACGTATATAGAGTATCGATAGCTCGTATGAAAGTACATTAAAAGCTGTCCCTAAAAATGATGAACCGAATTAATATACTTTCAATACCCCAAAATTATAATCCTTGGAAAAAAAACCCCTAAATTAATTGGGGTAAAACAAAATTTTTTTCAAAAATCTTAACGTATATAGAGTATCGATAGCTCGTATGAAAGTACATTAAAAGCTGTCCCTAAAAATGATGAACCGAATTAATATACTTTCAATACCCCAAAATTATAATCCTTGGAAAAAAAACCCCTAAATTAATTGGGGTAAAACAAAATTTTTTTCAAAAATCTTAACGTATATAGAGTATCGATAGCTCGTATGAAAGTACATTAAAAGCTGTCCCTAAAAATGATGAACCGAATTAATATACTTTCAATACCCCAAAATTATAATCCTTGGAAAAAAAACCCCTAAATTAATTGGGGTAAAACAAAATTTTTTTCAAAAATCTTAACGTATATAGAGTATCGATAGCTCGTATGAAAGTACATTAAAAGCTGTCCCTAAAAATGATGAACCGAATTAATATACTTTCAATACCCCAAAATTATAATCCTTGGAAAAAAAACCCCTAAATTAATTGGGGTAAAACAAAATTTTTTTCAAAAATCTTAACGTATATAGAGTATCGATAGCTCGTATGAAAGTACATTAAAAGCTGTCCCTAAAAATGATGAACCGAATTAATATACTTTCAATACCCCAAAATTATAATCCTTGGAAAAAAAACCCCTAAATTAATTGGGGTAAAACAAAATTTTTTTCAAAAATCTTAACGTATATAGAGTATCGATAGCTCGTATGAAAGTACATTAAAAGCTGTCCCTAAAAATGATGAACCGAATTAATATACTTTCAATACCCCAAAATTATAATCCTTGGAAAAAAAACCCCTAAATTAATTGGGGTAAAACAAAATTTTTTTCAAAAATCTTAACGTATATAGAGTATCGATAGCTCGTATGAAAGTACATTAAAAGCTGTCCCTAAAAATGATGAACCGAATTAATATACTTTCAATACCCCAAAATTATAATCCCTGGAAGAAAAACCCCTAAATTAATTGGGGTAAAACAAAATTTTTTTCAAAAATCTTAACGTATATAGAGTATCGATAGCTCGTATGAAAGTACATTAAAAGCTGTCCCTAAAAATGATGAACCGAATTAATATACTTTCAATACCCCAAAATTATAATCCCTGGAAGAAAAACCCCTAAATTAATTGGGGTAAAACAAAATTTTTTTCAAAAATCTTAACGTATATAGAGTATCGATAGCTCGTATGAAAGTACATTAAAAGCTGTCCCTAAAAATGATGAACCGAATTAATATACTTTCAATACCCCAAAATTATAATCCCTGGAAGAAAAACCCCTAAATTAATTGGGGTAAAACAAAATTTTTTTCAAAAATCTTAACGTATATAGAGTATCGATAGCTCGTATGAAAGTACATTAAAAGCTGTCCCTAAAAATGATGAACCGAATTAATATACTTTCAATACCCCAAAATTATAATCCCTGGAAGAAAAACCCCTAAATTAATTGGGGTAAAACAAAATTTTTTTCAAAAATCTTAACGTATATAGAGTATCGATAGCTCGTATGAAAGTACATTAAAAGCTGTCCCTAAAAATGATGAACCAAATTAATATACTTTCAATACCCCAAAATTATAATCCCTGGAAAAAAAACCCCTAAATTAATTGGGGTAAAACAAAATTTTTTTCAAAAATCTTAACCGTATATAGAGTATCGATAGCTCGTATGAAAGTACATTAAAAGTTGTCCCTAAAAATGATGAACCGAATTAATATACTTTCAATACCCCAAAATTATAATCCCTGGAAGAAAAACCCCTAAATTAATTGGGGTAAAACAAAATTTTTTTCAAAAATCTTAACGTATATAGAGTATCGATAGCTCGTATGAAAGTACATTAAAAGCTGTCCCTAAAAATGATGAACCGAATTAATATACTTTCAATACCCCAAAATTATAATCCCTGGAAGAAAAACCCCTAAATTAATTGGGGTAAAACAAAATTTTTTTCAAAAATCTTAACGTATATAGAGTATCGATAGCTCGTATGAAAGTACATTAAAAGCTGTCCCTAAAAATGATGAACCGAATTAATATACTTTCAATACCCCAAAATTATAATCCTTGGAAAAAAAACCCCTAAATTAATTGGGGTAAAACAAAATTTTTTTCAAAAATCTTAACGTATATAGAGTATCGATAGCTCGTATGAAAGTACATTAAAAGCTGTCCCTAAAAATGATGAACCGAATTAATATACTTTCAATACCCCAAAATTATAATCCTTGGAAAAAAAACCCCTAAATTAATTGGGGTAAAACAAAATTTTTTTCAAAAATCTTAACGTATATAGAGTATCGATAGCTCGTATGAAAGTACATTAAAAGCTGTCCCTAAAAATGATGAACCGAATTAATATACTTTCAATACCCCAAAATTATAATCCTTGGAAAAAAAACCCCTAAATTAATTGGGGTAAAACAAAATTTTTTTCAAAAATCTTAACGTATATAGAGTATCGATAGCTCGTATGAAAGTACATTAAAAGCTGTCCCTAAAAATGATGAACCGAATTAATATACTTTCAATACCCCAAAATTATAATCCTTGGAAAAAAAACCCCTAAATTAATTGGGGTAAAACAAAATTTTTTTCAAAAATCTTAACGTATATAGAGTATCGATAGCTCGTATGAAAGTACATTAAAAGCTGTCCCTAAAAATGATGAACCGAATTAATATACTTTCAATACCCCAAAATTATAATCCTTGGAAAAAACCCCTAAATTAATTGGGGTAAAACAAAATTTTTTTCAAAAATCTTAACGTATATAGAGTATCGATAGCTCGTATGAAAGTACATTAAAAGCTGTCCCTAAAAATGATGAACCGAATTAATATACTTTCAATACCCCAAAATTATAATCCTTGGAAAAAAAACCCCTAAATTGGGGTAAAACAAAATTTTTTTCAAAAATCTTAACGTATATAGAGTATCGATAGCTCGTATGAAAGTACATTAAAAGCTGTCCCTAAAAATGATGAACCGAATTAATATACTTTCAATACCCCAAAATTATAATCCTTGGAAAAAAAACCCCTAAATTAATTGGGGTAAAACAAAATTTTTTTCAAAAATCTTAACGTATATAGAGTATCGATAGCTCGTATGAAAGTACATTAAAAGCTGTCCCTAAAAATGATGAACCGAATTAATATACTTTCAATACCCCAAAATTATAATCCCTGGAAGAAAAACCCCTAAATTAATTGGGGTAAAACAAAATTTTTTTCAAAAATCTTAACGTATATAGAGTATCGATAGCTCGTATGAAAGTACATTAAAAGCTGTCCCTAAAAATGATGAACCGAATTAATATACTTTCAATACCCCAAAATTATAATCCCTGGAAGAAAAACCCCTAAATTAATTGGGGTAAAACAAAATTTTTTTCAAAAATCTTAACGTATATAGAGTATCGATAGCTCGTATGAAAGTACATTAAAAGCTGTCCCTAAAAATGATGAACCGAATTAATATACTTTCAATACCCCAAAATTATAATCCCTGGAAGAAAAACCCCTAAATTAATTGGGGTAAAACAAAATTTTTTTCAAAAATCTTAACGTATATAGAGTATCGATAGCTCGTATGAAAGTACATTAAAAGCTGTCCCTAAAAATGATGAACCGAATTAATATACTTTCAATACCCCAAAATTATAATCCCTGGAAGAAAAACCCCTAAATTAATTGGGGTAAAACAAAATTTTTTTCAAAAATCTTAACGTATATAGAGTATCGATAGCTCGTATGAAAGTACATTAAAAGCTGTCCCTAAAAATGATGAACCGAATTAATATACTTTCAATACCCCAAAATTATAATCCCTGGAAGAAAAACCCCTAAATTAATTGGGGTAAAACAAAATTTTTTTCAAAAATCTTAACGTATATAGAGTATCGATAGCTCGTATGAAAGTACATTAAAAGCTGTCCCTAAAAATGATGAACCGAATTAATATACTTTCAATACCCCAAAATTATAATCCTTGGAAAAAAAACCCCTAAATTAATTGGGGTAAAACAAAATTTTTTTCAAAAATCTTACCGTATATAGAGTATCGATAGCTCGTATGAAAGTACATTAAAAGTTGTCCCTAAAAATGATGAACCGAATTAATATACTTTCAATACCCCAAAATTATAATCCTTGGAAAAAAAACCCCTAAATTAATTGGGGTAAAACAAAATTTTTTTCAAAAATCTTACCGTATATAGAGTATCGATAGCTCGTATGAAAGTACATTAAAAGTTGTCCCTAAAAATGATGAACCGAATTAATATACTTTCAATACCCCAAAATTATAATCCCTGGAAGAAAAACCCCTAAATTAATTGGGGTAAAACAAAATTTTTTTCAAAAATCTTACCGTATATAGAGTATCGATAGCTCGTATGAAAGTACATTAAAAGCTGTCCCTAAAAATGATGAACCGAATTAATATACTTTCAATACCCCAAAATTATAATCCCTGGAAGAAAAACCCCTAAATTAATTGGGGTAAAACAAAATTTTTTTCAAAAATCTTACCGTATATAGAGTATCGATAGCTCGTATGAAAGTACATTAAAAGCTGTCCCTAAAAATGATGAACCGAATTAATATACTTTCAATACCCCAAAATTATAATCCCTGGAAGAAAAACCCCTAAATTAATTGGGGTAAAACAAAATTTTTTTCAAAAATCTTAACGTATATAGAGTATAGATAGCTCGTATGAAAGTACATTAAAAGCTGTCCCTAAAAATGATGAACCGAATTAATATACTTTCAATACCCCAAAATTATAATCCCTGGAAGAAAAACCCCTAAATTAATTGGGGTAAAACAAAATTTTTTTCAAAAATCTTAACGTATATAGAGTATCGATAGCTCGTATGAAAGTACATTAAAAGCTGTCCCTAAAAATGATGAACCGAATTAATATACTTTCAATACCCCAAAATTATAATCCTTGGAAAAAAAAACCCTAAATTAGTTGGGGTAAAACAAAATTTTTTTCAAAAATCTTACCGTATATAGAGTATCGATAGCTCGTATGAAAGTACATTAAAAGCTGTCCCTAAAAATGATGAACCGAATTAATATACTTTCAATACCCCAAAATTATAATCCCTGGAAGAAAAACCCCTAAATTAATTGGAGTAAAACAAAATTTTTTTCAAAAATCTTACCGTATATAGAGTATCGATAGCTCGTATGAAAGTACATTAAAAGTTGTCCCTAAAAATGATGAACCGAATTAATATACTTTCAATACCCCAAAATTATAATCCTTGGAAAAAAAACCCCTAAATTAATTGGGGTAAAACAAAATTTTTTTCAAAAATCTTACCGTATATAGAGTATCGATAGCTCGTATGAAAGTACATTAAAAGCTGTCCCTAAAAATGATGAACCGAATTAATATACTTTCAATACCCCAAAATTATAATCCTTGGAAAAAAAACCCCTAAATTAATTGGGGTAAAACAAAATTTTTTTCAAAAATCTTACCGTATATAGAGTATCGATAGCTCGTATGAAAGTACATTAAAAGTTGTCCCTAAAAATGATGAACCGAATTAATATACTTTCAATACCCCAAAATTATAATCCCTGGAAGAAAAACCCCTAAATTAATTGGAGTAAAACAAAATTTTTTTCAAAAATCTTACCGTATATAGAGTATCGATAGCTCGTATGAAAGTACATTAAAAGTTGTCCCTAAAAATGATGAACCGAATTAATATACTTTCAATACCCCAAAATTATAATCCCTGGAAGAAAAACCCCTAAATTAATTGGAGTAAAACAAAATTTTTTTCAAAAATCTTACCGTATATAGAGTATCGATAGCTCGTATGAAAGTACATTAAAAGTTGTCCCTAAAAATGATGAACCGAATTAATATACTTTCAATACCCCAAAATTATAATCCTTGGAAAAAAAACCCCTAAATTAATTGGGGTAAAACAAAATTTTTTTCAAAAATTTTACCGTATATAGAGTATCGATAGCTCGTATGAAAGTACATTAAAAGTTGTCCCTAAAAATGATGAACCGAATTAATATACTTTCAATACCCCAAAATTATAATCCCTGGAAGAAAAACCCCTAAATTAATTGGAGTAAAACAAAATTTTTTTCAAAAATCTTACCGTATATAGAGTATCGATAGCTCGTATGAAAGTACATTAAAAGTTGTCCCTAAAAATGATGAACCGAATTAATATACTTTCAATACCCCAAAATTATAATCCCTGGAAGAAAAACCCCTAAATTAATTGGGGTAAAACAAAATTTTTTTCAAAAATCTTACCGTATATAGAGTATCGATAGCTCGTATAAAAGTACATTAAAAGCTGTCCTTAAAAATGATGAACCGAATTAATATACTTTCAATACCCCAAAATTATAATCCCTGGAAGAAAAACCCCTAAATTAATTGGGGTAAAACAAAATTTTTTTCAAAAATCTTACCGTATATAGAGTATCGATAGCTCGTATGAAAGTACATTAAAAGTTGTCCCTAAAAATGATGAACCGAATTAATATACTTTCAATACCCCAAAATTATAATCCCTGGAAGAAAAACCCCTAAATTAATTGGGGTAAAACAAAATTTTTTTCAAAAATCTTACCGTATATAGAGTATCGATAGCTCGTATGAAAGTACATTAAAAGTTGTCCCTAAAAATGATGAACCGAATTAATATACTTTCAATACCCCAAAATTATAATCCCTGGAAGAAAAACCCCTAAATTAATTGGGGTAAAACAAAATTTTTTTCAAAAATCTTACCGTATATAGAGTATCGATAGCTCGTATGAAAGTACATTAAAAGCTGTCCTTAAAAATGATGAACCGAATTAATATACTTTCAATACCCCAAAATTATAATCCCTGGAAGAAAAACCCCTAAATTAATTGGAGTAAAACAAAATTTTTTTCAAAAATCTTACCGTATATAGAGTATCGATAGCTCGTATGAAAGTACATTAAAAGTTGTCCCTAAAAATGATGAACCGAATTAATATACTTTCAATACCCCAAAATTATATTCCCTGGAAGAAAAACCCCTAAATTAATTGGGGTAAAACAAAATTTTTTTCAAAAATCTTACCGTATATAGAGTATCGATAGCTCGTATGAAAGTACATTAAAAGCTGTCCCTAAAAATGATGAACCGAATTAATATACTTTCAATACCCCAAAATTATAATCCCTGGAAGAAAAACCCCTAAATTAATTGGAGTAAAACAAAATTTTTTTCAAAAATCTTACCGTATATAGAGTATCGATAGCTCGTATGAAAGTACATTAAAAGTTGTCCCTAAAAATGATGAACCGAATTAATATACTTTCAATACCCCAAAATTATAATCCCTGGAAGAAAAACCCCTAAATTAATTGGGGTAAAACAAAATTTTTTTCAAAAATCTTACCGTATATAGAGTATCGATAGCTCGTATGAAAGTACATTAAAAGTTGTCCCTAAAAATGATGAACCGAATTAATATACTTTCAATACCCCAAAATTATAATCCCTGGAAGAAAAACCCCTAAATTAATTGGAGTAAAACAAAATTTTTTTCAAAAATCTTACCGTATATAGAGTATCGATAGCTCGTATGAAAGTACATTAAAAGTTGTCCCTAAAAATGATGAACCGAATTAATATACTTTCAATACCCCAAAATTATAATCCCTGGAAGAAAAACCCCTAAATTAATTGGGGTAAAACAAAATTTTTTTCAAAAATCTTACCGTATATAGAATATCGATAGCTCGTATGAAAGTACATTAAAAGCTGTCCCTAAAAATGATGAACCGAATTAATATACTTTCAATACCCGAAAATTATAATCCTTGGAAGAAAAACCCCTAAATTAATTGGGGTAAAACAAAATTTTTTTCAAAAATCTTACCGTATATAGAGTATCGATAGCTCGTATGAAAGTACATTAAAAGCTGTCCCTAAAAATGATGAACCGAATTAATATACTTTCAATACCCCAAAATTATAATCCCTGGAAGAAAAACCCCTAAATTAATTGGGGTAAAACAAAATTTTTTTCAAAAATCTTACCGTATATAGAGTATCGATAGCTCGTATGAAAGTACATTAAAAGCTGTCCCTAAAAATGATGAACCGAATTAATATACTTTCAATACCCCAAAATTATAATCCTTGGAAGAAAAACCCCTAAATTAATTGGGGTAAAACAAAATTTTTTTCAAAAATCTTACCGTATATAGAGTATCGATAGCTCGTATGAAAGTACATTAAAAGCTGTCCCTAAAAATGATGAACCGAATTAATATACTTTCAATACCCCAAAATTATAATCCCTGGAAGAAAAACCCCTAAATTAATTGGGGTAAAACAAAATTTTTTTCAAAAATCTTACCGTATATAGAGTATCGATAGCTCGTATGAAAGTACATTAAAAGTTGTCCCTAAAAATGATGAACCGAATTAATATACTTTCAATACCCCAAAATTATAATCCCTGGAAGAAAAACCCCTAAATTAATTGGGGTAAAACAAAATTTTTTTCAAAAATCTTACCGTATATAGAGTATCGATAGCTCGTATGAAAGTACATTAAAAGTTGTCCCTAAAAATGATGAACCGAATTAATATACTTTCAATACCCCAAAATTATAATCCCTGGAAGAAAAACCCCTAAATTAATTGGGGTAAAACAAAATTTTTTTCAAAAATCTTACCGTATATAGAGTATCGATAGCTCGTATGAAAGTACATTAAAAGCTGTCCCTAAAAATGATGAACCGAATTAATATACTTTCAATACCCCAAAATTATAATCCCTGGAAGAAAAACCCCTAAATTAATTGGGGTAAAACAAAATTTTTTTCAAAAATTTTACCGTATATAGAGTATCGATAGCTCGTATGAAAGTACATTAAAAGTTGTCCCTAAAAATGATGAACCGAATTAATATACTTTCAATACCCCAAAATTATAATCCCTGGAATAAAAACCCCTAAATTAATTGGGGTAAAACAAAATTTTTTTCAAAAATCTTACCGTATATAGAGTATCGATAGCTCGTATGAAAGTACATTAAAAGCTGTCCCTAAAAATGATGAACCGAATTAATATACTTTCAATACCCCAAAATTATAATCCCTGGAAGAAAAACCCCTAAATTAATTGGGGTAAAACAAAATTTTTTTCAAAAATTTTACCGTATATAGAGTATCGATAGCTCGTATGAAAGTACATTAAAAGTTGTCCCTAAAAATGATGAACCGAATTAATATACTTTCAATACCCCAAAATTATAATCCCTGGAAGAAAAACCCCTAAATTAATTGGGGTAAAACAAAATTTTTTTCAAAAATCTTACCGTATATAGAGTATCGATAGCTCGTATGAAAGTACATTAAAAGCTGTCCCTAAAAATGATGAACCGAATTAATATACTTTCAATACCCCAAAATTATAATCCCTGGAAGAAAAACCCCTAAATTAATTGGGGTAAAACAAAATTTTTTTCAAAAATTTTACCGTATATAGAGTATCGATAGCTCGTATGAAAGTACATTAAAAGTTGTCCCTAAAAATGATGAACCGAATTAATATACTTTCAATACCCCAAAATTATAATCCCTGGAAGAAAAACCCCTAAATTAATTGGGGTAAAACAAAATTTTTTTCAAAAATCTTACCGTATATAGAGTATCGATAGCTCGTATGAAAGTACATTAAAAGCTGTCCCTAAAAATGATGAACCGAATTAATATACTTTCAATACCCCAAAATTATAATCCCTGGAAGAAAAACCCCTAAATTAATTGGGGTAAAACAAAATTTTTTTCAAAAATTTTACCGTATATAGAGTATCGATAGCTCGTATGAAAGTACATTAAAAGTTGTCCCTAAAAATGATGAACCGAATTAATATACTTTCAATACCCCAAAATTATAATCCCTGGAAGAAAAACCCCTAAATTAATTGGGGTAAAACAAAATTTTTTTCAAAAATCTTACCGTATATAGAGTATCGATAGCTCGTATGAAAGTACATTAAAAGCTGTCCCTAAAAATGATGAACCGAATTAATATACTTTCAATACCCCAAAATTATAATCCCTGGAAGAAAAACCCCTAAATTAATTGGGGTAAAACAAAATTTTTTTCAAAAATTTTACCGTATATAGAGTATCGATAGCTCGTATGAAAGTACATTAAAAGTTGTCCCTAAAAATGATGAACCGAATTAATATACTTTCAATACCCCAAAATTATAATCCCTGGAAGAAAAACCCCTAAATTAATTGGGGTAAAACAAAATTTTTTTCAAAAATCTTACCGTATATAGAGTATCGATAGCTCGTATGAAAGTACATTAAAAGTTGTCCCTAAAAATGATGAACCGAATTAATATACTTTCAATACCCCAAAATTATAATCCCTGGAAGAAAAACCCCTAAATTAATTGGGGTAAAACAAAATTTTTTTCAAAAATCTTACCGTATATAGAGTATCGATAGCTCGTATGAAAGTACATTAAAAGCTGTCCCTAAAAATGATGAACCGAATTAATATACTTTCAATACCCCAAAATTATAATCCCTGGAAGAAAAACCCCTAAATTAATTGGGGTAAAACAAAATTTTTTTCAAAAATCTTACCGTATATAGAGTATCGATAGCTCGTATGAAAGTACATTAAAAGCTGTCCCTAAAAATGATGAACCGAATTAATATACTTTCAATACCCCAAAATTATAATCCCTGGAAGAAAAACCCCTAAATTAATTGGGGTAAAACAAAATTTTTTTCAAAAATCTTACCGTATATAGAGTATCGATAGCTCGTATGAAAGTACATTAAAAGCTGTCCCTAAAAATGATGAACCGAATTAATATACTTTCAATACCCCAAAATTATAATCCCTGGAAGAAAAACCCCTAAATTAATTGGGGTAAAACAAAATTTTTTTCAAAAATCTTACCGTATATAGAGTATCGATAGCTCGTATGAAAGTACATTAAAAGTTGTCCCTAAAAATGATGAACCGAATTAATATACTTTCAATACCCCAAAATTATAATCTCTGGAAGAAAAACCCCTAAATTAATTGGGGTAAAACAAAATTTTTTTCAAAAATCTTACCGTATATAGAGTATCGATAGCTCGTATGAAAGTACATTAAAAGCTGTCCCTAAAAATGATGAACCGAATTAATATACTTTCAATACCCCAAAATTATAATCCCTGGAAGAAAAACCCCTAAATTAATTGGGGTAAAACAAAATTTTTTTCAAAAATCTTACCGTATATAGAGTATCGATAGCTCGTATGAAAGTACATTAAAAGTTGTCCCTAAAAATGATGAACCGAATTAATATACTTTCAATACCCCAAAATTATAATCCCTGGAAGAAAAACCCCTAAATTAATTGGGGTAAAACAAAATTTTTTTCAAAAATCTTACCGTATATAGAGTATCGATAGCTCGTATGAAAGTACATTAAAAGTTGTCCCTAAAAATGATGAACCGAATTAATATACTTTCAATACCCCAAAATTATAATCCCTGGAAGAAAAACCCCTAAATTAATTGGGGTAAAACAAAATTTTTTTCAAAAATCTTACCGTATATAGAGTATCGATAGCTCGTATGAAAGTACATTAAAAGTTGTCCCTAAAAATGATGAACCGAATTAATATACTTTCAATACCCCAAAATTATAATCCCTGGAAGAAAAACCCCTAAATTAATTGGGGTAAAACAAAATTTTTTTCAAAAATCTTACCGTATATAGAGTATCGATAGCTCGTATGAAAGTACATTAAAAGTTGTCCCTAAAAATGATGAACCGAATTAATATACTTTCAATACCCCAAAATTATAATCCCTGGAAGAAAAACCCCTAAATTAATTGGGGTAAAACAAAATTTTTTTCAAAAATCTTACCGTATATAGAGTATCGATAGCTCGTATGAAAGTACATTAAAAGCTGTCCCTAAAAATGATGAACCGAATTAATATACTTTCAATACCCCAAAATTATAATCCCTGGAAGAAAAACCCCTAAATTAATTGGGGTAAAACAAAATTTTTTTCAAAAATCTTACCGTATATAGAGTATCGATAGCTCGTATGAAAGTACATTAAAAGCTGTCCCTAAAAATGATGAACCGAATTAATATACTTTCAATACCCCAAAATTATAATCCCTGGAAGAAAAACCCCTAAATTAATTGGGGTAAAACAAAATTTTTTTCAAAAATCTTACCGTATATAGAGTATCGATAGCTCGTATGAAAGTACATTAAAAGTTGTCCCTAAAAATGATGAACCGAATTAATATACTTTCAATACCCCAAAATTATAATCCCTGGAAGAAAAACCCCTAAATTAATTGGGGTAAAACAAAATTTTTTTCAAAAATCTTACCGTATATAGAGTATCGATAGCTCGTATGAAAGTACATTAAAAGCTGTCCCTAAAAATGATGAACCGAATTAATATACTTTCAATACCCCAAAATTATAATCCCTGGAAGAAAAACCCCTAAATTAATTGGGGTAAAACAAAATTTTTTTCAAAAATCTTACCGTATATAGAGTATCGATAGCTCGTATGAAAGTACATTAAAAGCTGTCCCTAAAAATGATGAACCGAATTAATATACTTTCAATACCCCAAAATTATAATCCCTGGAAGAAAAACCCCTAAATTAATTGGGGTAAAACAAAATTTTTTTCAAAAATCTTACCGTATATAGAGTATCGATAGCTCGTATGAAAGTACATTAAAAGCTGTCCCTAAAAATGATGAACCGAATTAATATACTTTCAATACCCCAAAATTATAATCCTTGGAAGAAAAACCCTAAATTAATTGGGGTAAAACAAAATTTTTTTCAAAAATCTTACCGTATATAGAGTATCGATAGCTCGTATGAAAGTACATTAAAAGCTGTCCCTAAAAATGATGAACCGAATTAATATACTTTCAATACCCAAAATTATAATCCCTGGAAGAAAAACCCCTAAATTAATTGGGGTAAAACAAAATTTTTTTCAAAAATCTTACCGTATATAGAGTATCGATAGCTCGTATGAAAGTACATTAAAAGCTGTCCCTAAAAATGATGAACCGAATTAATATACTTTCAATACCCCAAAATTATAATCCTTGGAAGAAAAACCCCTAAATTAATTGGGGTAAAACAAAATTTTTTTCAAAAATCTTACCGTATATAGAGTATCGATAGCTCGTATGAAAGTACATTAAAAGCTGTCCCTAAAAATGATGAACCGAATTAATATACTTTCAATACCCCAAAATTATAATCCCTGGAAGAAAAACCCTAAATTAATTGGGGTAAAACAAAATTTTTTTCAAAAATCTTACCGTATATAGAGTATCGATAGCTCGTATGAAAGTACATTAAAAGCTGTCCCTAAAAATGATGAACCGAATTAATATACTTTCAATACCCGAAAATTATAATCCTTGGAAGAAAAACCCCTAAATTAATTGGGGTAAAACAAAATTTTTTTCAAAAATCTTACCGTATATAGAGTATCGATAGCTCGTATGAAAGTACATTAAAAGCTGTCCCTAAAAATGATGAACCGAATTAATATACTTTCAATACCCCAAAATTATAATCCCTGGAAGAAAAACCCCTAAATTAATTGGGGTAAAACAAAATTTTTTTCAAAAATCTTACCG
>CAVMJV010000404.1:0-46073 GCA_963681835.1 Meloidogyne enterolobii
GGCCTTTTAGAGGCTCAATTTAATTGTTTTCTAAATTTTCGAAGAGAAAATATTTGTATAGAACTTCTAGAATTTGGCTATCCGGCCTTTCAGAGGCTCAATTTAATTGTTTTCTAAATTTTCGAAGAGAAAATATTTGTATAGAACTTCTAGAATTTGGCTATCCGGCCTTTTAGAGGCTCAATTTAATTATTTTCTAAATTTTCGAAGAGAAAATATTTGTATAGAACTTCTAGAATTTGGCTATCCGGCTTTTTAGAGGCTCAATTTAATTGTTTTCTAAATTTTAGAAGAGAAAATATTTGTATAGAACTTCTAGAATTTGGCTATCCGGCCTTTTAGAGGCTCAATTTAATTGTTTTCTAAATTTTCGAAGAGAAAATATTTGTATAGAACTTCTAGAATTTGGCTATCCGGCCTTTCAGAGGCTCAATTTAATTGTTTTCTAAATTTTCGAAGAGAAAATATTTGTATAGAACTTCTAGAATTTGGCTATCCGGCCTTTCAGAGGCTCAATTTAATTGTTTTCTAAATTTTCGAAGAGAAAATATTTGTATAGAACTTCTAGAATTTGGCTATCCGGCCTTTTAGAGGCTCAATTTAATTATTTTCTAAATTTTCGAAGAGAAAATATTTGTATAGAACTTCTAGAATTTGGCTATCCGGCTTTTTAGAGGCTCAATTTAATTGTTTTCTAAATTTTAGAAGAGAAAATATTTGTATAGAACTTCTAGAATTTGGCTATCCGGCCTTTTAGAGGCTCAATTTAATTGTTTTCTAAATTTTCGAAGAGAAAATATTTGTATAGAACTTCTAGAATTTGGCTATCCGGCCTTTTAGAGGCTCAATTTAATTGTTTTCTAAATTTTCGAAGAGAAAATATTTGTATAGAACTTCTAGAATTTGGCTATCCGGCCTTTCAGAGGCTCAGTTTAATTGTTTTCTAAATTTTCGAAGAGAAAATATTTGTATAGAACTTCTAGAATTTGGCTATCCGGCCTTTTAGAGGCTCAATTTAATTGTTTTCTAAATTTTCGAAGAGAAAATATTTGTATAGAACTTCTAGAATTTGGCTATCCGGCCTTTCAGAGGCTCAATTTAATTGTTTTCTAAATATTCGAAGAGAAAATATTTGTATAGAACTTCTAGAATTTGGCTATCCGGCCTTTTAGAGGCTCAATTTAATTGTTTTCTAAATTTTCGAAGAGAAAATATTTGTATAGAACTTCTAGAATTTGGCTATCCGGCCTTTCAGAGGCTCAATTTAATTGTTTTCTAAATTTTCGAAGAGAAAATATTTGTATAGAACTTCTAGAATTTGGCTATGCGGCCTTTTAGAGGCCTTTTAGAGGCTCAATTTAATTGTTTTCTAAATTTTCGAAGAGAAAATATTTGTATAGAACTTCTAGAATTTGGCTATCCGGCCTTTCAGAGGCTCAATTTAATTGTTTTCTAAATTTTCGAAGAGAAAATATTTGTATAGAACTTCTAGAATTTGGCTTTCCGGCCTTTCAGAGGCTCAATTTAATTGTTTTCTAAATTTTCGAAGAGAAAATATTTGTATAGAACTTCTAGAATTTGGCTATCCGGCCTTTTAGAGGCTCAATTTAATTGTTTTCTAAATTTTCGAAGAGAAAATATTTGTATAGAACTTCTAGAATTTGGCTATCCGGCCTTTCAGAGGCTCAATTTAATTGTTTTCTAAATTTTCGAAGAGAAAATATTTGTATAGAACTTCTAGAATTTGGCTTTCCGGCCTTTTAGAGGCTCAATTTAATTGTTTTCTAAATTTTCGAAGAGAAAATATTTGTATAGAACTTCTAGAATTTGGCTATCCGGCCTTTCAGAGGCTCAATTTAATTGTTTTCTAAATTTTCGAAGAGAAAATATTTGTATAGAACTTCTAGAATTTGGCTATCCGGCCTTTCAGTGGCTCAGTTTAATTGTTTTCTAAATTTTCGAAGAGAAAATATTTGTATAGAACTTCTAGAATTTGGCTATCCGGCCTTTTAGAGGCTCAATTTAATTGTTTTCTAAATTTTCGAAGAGAAAATATTTGTATAGAACTTCTAGAATTTGGCTATCCGGCCTTTCAGAGGCTCAATTTAATTGTTTTCTAAATTTTCGAAGAGAAAATATTTGTATAGAACTTCTAGAATTTGGCTATCCGGCCTTTTAGAGGCTCAATTTAATTGTTTTCTAAATTTTCGAAGAGAAAATATTTGTATAGAACTTCTAGAATTTGGCTATCCGGCCTTTCAGAGGCTCAATTTAATTGTTTTCTAAATTTTCGAAGAGAAAATATTTGTATAGAACTTCTAGAATTTGGCTATGCGGCCTTTTAGAGGCCTTTTAGAGGCTCAATTTAATTGTTTTCTAAATTTTCGAAGAGAAAATATTTGTATAGAACTTCTAGAATTTGGCTATCCGGCCTTTCAGAGGCTCAATTTAATTGTTTTCTAAATTTTCGAAGAGAAAATATTTGTATAGAACTTCTAGAATTTGGCTTTCCGGCCTTTTAGAGGCTCAATTTAATTGTTTTCTAAATTTTCGAAGAGAAAATATTTGTATAGAACTTCTAGAATTTGGCTATCCGGCCTTTTAGAGGCTCAATTTTATTATTTTCCAAATTTTCGAAGAGAAAATATTTGTATAGAACTTCTAGAATTTGGCTATCCGGCCTTTTAGAGGCTCAATTTAATTATTTTCTAAATTTTAGAAGAGAAAATATTTGTATAGAACTTCTAGAATTTGGCTATCCGGCCTTTTAGAGGCTCAATTTAATTATTTTCTAAATTTTCGAAGAGAAAATATTTGTATAGAACTTCTAGAATTTGGCTATCCGGCCTTTTAGAGGCTCAATTTAATTATTTTCTAAATTTTCGAAGAGAAAATATTTGTATAGAACTTCTAGAATTTGGCTATCCGGCTTTTTAGAGGCTCAATTTAATTGTTTTCTAAATTTTAGAAGAGAAAATATTTGTATAGAACTTCTAGAATTTGGCTATCCGGCCTTTTAGAGGCTCAATTTAATTATTTTCTAAATTTTCGAAGAGAAAATATTTGTATAGAACTTCTAGAATTTGGCTATCCGGCTTTTTAGAGGCTCAATTTAATTGTTTTCCAAATTTTCGAAGAGAAAATATTTGTATAGAACTTCTAGAATTTGGCTATCCGGCCTTTTAGAGGCTCAATTTAATTGTTTTCTAAATTTTCGAAGAGAAAATATTTGTATAGAACTTCTAGAATTTGGCTATCCGGCCTTTCAGAGGCTCAATTTAATTGTTTTCTAAATTTTCGAAGAGAAAATATTTGTATAGAACTTCTAGAATTTGGCTATGCGGCCTTTTAGAGGCCTTTTAGAGGCTCAATTTAATTGTTTTCTAAATTTTCGAAGAGAAAATATTTGTATAGAACTTCTAGAATTTGGCTATCCGGCCTTTCAGAGGCTCAATTTAATTGTTTTCTAAATTTTCGAAGAGAAAATATTTGTATAGAACTTCTAGAATTTGGCTTTCCGGCCTTTCAGAGGCTCAATTTAATTGTTTTCTAAATTTTCGAAGAGAAAATATTTGTATAGAACTTCTAGAATTTGGCTATCCGGCCTTTTAGAGGCTCAATTTAATTGTTTTCTAAATTTTCGAAGAGAAAATATTTGTATAGAACTTCTAGAATTTGGCTATCCGGCCTTTCAGAGGCTCAATTTAATTGTTTTCTAAATTTTCGAAGAGAAAATATTTGTATAAAACTTCTAGAATTTGGCTATCCGGCCTTTTAGAGGCTCAATTTTATTATTTTCCAAATTTTCGAAGAGAAAATATTTGTATAGAACTTCTAGAATTTGGCTATCCGGCCTTTTAGAGGCTCAATTTAATTATTTTCTAAATTTTAGAAGAGAAAATATTTGTATAGAACTTCTAGAATTTGGCTATCCGGCCTTTTAGAGGCTCAATTTAATTATTTTCTAAATTTTCAAAGAGAAAATATTTGTATAGAACTTCTAGAATTTGGCTATCCGGCCTTTTAGAGGCTCAATTTAATTATTTTCTAAATTTTCGAAGAGAAAATATTTGTATAGAACTTCTAGAATTTGGCTATCCGGCTTTTTAGAGGCTCAATTTAATTGTTTTCTAAATTTTAGAAGAGAAAATATTTGTATAGAACTTCTAGAATTTGGCTATCCGGCCTTTCAGAGGCTCAATTTAATAGTTTTCTAAATTTTCGAAGAGAAAATATTTGTATAGAACTTCTAGAATTTGGCTATGCGGCCTTTTAGAGGCCTTTTAGAGGCTCAATTTAATTGTTTTCTAAATTTTCGAAGAGAAAATATTTGTATAGAACTTCTAGAATTTGGCTATCCGGCCTTTCAGAGGCTCAGTTTAATTGTTTTCTAAATTTTCGAAGAGAAAATATTTGTATAGAACTTCTAGAATTTGGCTATGCGGCCTTTTAGAGGCCTTTTAGAGGCTCAATTTAATTGTTTTCTAAATTTTCGAAGAGAAAATATTTGTATAGAACTTCTAGAATTTGGCTATCCGGCCTTTCAGAGGCTCAGTTTAATTGTTTTCTAAATTTTCGAAGAGAAAATATTTGTATAGAACTTCTAGAATTTGGCTATCCGGCCTTTTAGAGGCTCAATTTAATTGTTTTCTAAATTTTCGAAGAGAAAATATTTGTATAGAACTTCTAGAATTTGGCTATCCGGCCTTTCAGAGGCTCAATTTAATTGTTTTCTAAATTTTCGAAGAGAAAATATTTGTATAAAACTTCTAGAATTTGGCTATCCGGCCTTTTAGAGGCTCAATTTTATTATTTTCCAAATTTTCGAAGAGAAAATATTTGTATAGAACTTCTAGAATTTGGCTATCCGGCCTTTTAGAGGCTCAATTTAATTATTTTCTAAATTTTAGAAGAGAAAATATTTGTATAGAACTTCTAGAATTTGGCTATCCGGCCTTTTAGAGGCTCAATTTAATTATTTTCTAAATTTTCAAAGAGAAAATATTTGTATAGAACTTCTAGAATTTGGCTATCCGGCCTTTTAGAGGCTCAATTTAATTATTTTCTAAATTTTCGAAGAGAAAATATTTGTATAGAACTTCTAGAATTTGGCTATCCGGCTTTTTAGAGGCTCAATTTAATTGTTTTCTAAATTTTAGAAGAGAAAATATTTGTATAGAACTTCTAGAATTTGGCTATCCGGCCTTTCAGAGGCTCAATTTAATAGTTTTCTAAATTTTCGAAGAGAAAATATTTGTATAGAACTTCTAGAATTTGGCTATGCGGCCTTTTAGAGGCCTTTTAGAGGCTCAATTTAATTGTTTTCTAAATTTTCGAAGAGAAAATATTTGTATAGAACTTCTAGAATTTGGCTATCCGGCCTTTCAGAGGCTCAGTTTAATTGTTTTCTAAATTTTCGAAGAGAAAATATTTGTATAGAACTTCTAGAATTTGGCTATGCGGCCTTTTAGAGGCCTTTTAGAGGCTCAATTTAATTGTTTTCTAAATTTTCGAAGAGAAAATATTTGTATAGAACTTCTAGAATTTGGCTATCCGGCCTTTCAGAGGCTCAGTTTAATTGTTTTCTAAATTTTCGAAGAGAAAATATTTGTATAGAACTTCTAGAATTTGGCTATCCGGCCTTTTAGAGGCTCAATTTAATTGTTTTCTAAATTTTCGAAGAGAAAATATTTGTATAGAACTTCTAGAATTTGGCTATCCGGCCTTTCAGAGGCTCAATTTAATTGTTTTCTAAATTTTCGAAGAGAAAATATTTGTATAGAACTTCTAGAATTTGGCTATCCGGCCTTTTAGAGGCTCAATTTAATTGTTTTCTAAATTTTCGAAGAGAAAATATTTGTATAGAACTTCTAGAATTTGGCTATCCGGCCTTTCAGAGGCTCAATTTAATTATTTTCTAAATTTTCGAAGAGAAAATATTTGTATAGAACTTCTAGAATTTGGCTATCCGGCTTTTTAGAGGCTCAATTTAATTGTTTTCTAAATTTTAGAAGAGAAAATATTTGTATAGAACTTCTAGAATTTGGCTATCAGGCCTTTCAGAGGCTCAATTTAATTTTTTTCTAAATTTTCGAAGAGAAAATATTTGTATAGAACTTCTAGAATTTGGCTATGCGGCCTTTTAGAGGCCTTTTAGAGGCTCAATTTAATTGTTTTCTAAATTTTCGAAGAGAAAATATTTGTATAGAACTTCTAGAATTTGGCTATCCGGCCTTTTAGAGGCTCAATTTAATTGTTTTCTAAATTTTCGAAGAGAAAATATTTGTATAGAACTTCTAGAATTTGGCTATCCGGCCTTTCAGAGGCTCAATTTAATTGTTTTCTAAATTTTCGAAGAGAAAATATTTGTATAGAATTTCTAGAATTTGGCTTTCCGGCCTTTTAGAGGCTCAATTTAATTGTTTTCTAAATTTTCGAAGAGAAAATATTTGTATAGAACTTCTAGAATTTGGCTATCCGGCCTTTCAGAGGCTCAATTTAATTGTTTTCTAAATTTTCGAAGAGAAAATATTTGTATAGAACTTCTAGAATTTGGCTTTCCGGCCTTTCAGAGGCTCAATTTAATTGTTTTCTAAATTTTCGAAGAGAAAATATTTGTATAGAACTTCTAGAATTTGGCTATCCGGCCTTTTAGAGGCTCAATTTAATTGTTTTCTAAATTTTCGAAGAGAAAATATTTGTATAGAACTTCTAGAATTTTGCTATCCGGCCTTTCAGAGGCTCAATTTAATTGTTTTCTAAATTTTCGAAGAGAAAATATTTGTATAGAATTTCTAGAATTTGGCTTTCCGGCCTTTTAGAGGCTCAATTTAATTGTTTTCTAAATTTTCGAAGAGAAAATATTTGTATAGAACTTCTAGAATTTGGCTATCCGGCCTTTTAGAGGCTCAATTTAATTGTTTTCTAAATTTTCGAAGAGAAAATATTTGTATAGAACTTCTAGAATTTGGCTATCCGGCCTTTCAGAGGCTCAATTTAATTGTTTTCTAAATTTTCGAAGAGAAAATATTTGTATAGAACTTCTAGAATTTGGCTATCCGGCCTTTTAGAGGCTCAATTTAATTGTTTTCTAAATTTTCGAAGAGAAAATATTTGTATAGAACTTCTAGAATTTGGCTATCCGGCCTTTCAGAGGCTCAATTTAATTGTTTTCTAAATTTTCGAAGAGAAAATATTTGTATAGAACTTCTAGAATTTGGCTATGCGGCCTTTTAGAGGCCTTTTAGAGGCTCAATTTAATTGTTTTCTAAATTTTCGAAGAGAAAATATTTGTATAGAACTTCTAGAATTTGGCTATCCGGCCTTTCAGAGGCTCAATTTAATTGTTTTCTAAATTTTCGAAGAGAAAATATTTGTATAGAACTTCTAGAATTTGGCTTTCCGGCCTTTTAGAGGCTCAATTTAATTGTTTTCTAAATTTTCGAAGAGAAAATATTTGTATAGAACTTCTAGAATTTGGCTATCCGGCCTTTTAGAGGCTCAATTTTATTATTTTCCAAATTTTCGAAGAGAAAATATTTGTATAGAACTTCTAGAATTTGGCTATCCGGCCTTTTAGAGGCTCAATTTAATTATTTTCTAAATTTTAGAAGAGAAAATATTTGTATAGAACTTCTAGAATTTGGCTATCCGGCCTTTTAGAGGCTCAATTTAATTATTTTCTAAATTTTCGAAGAGAAAATATTTGTATAGAACTTCTAGAATTTGGCTATCCGGCCTTTTAGAGGCTCAATTTAATTATTTTCTAAATTTTCGAAGAGAAAATATTTGTATAGAACTTCTAGAATTTGGCTATCCGGCTTTTTAGAGGCTCAATTTAATTGTTTTCTAAATTTTAGAAGAGAAAATATTTGTATAGAACTTCTAGAATTTGGCTATCCGGCCTTTTAGAGGCTCAATTTAATTATTTTCTAAATTTTCGAAGAGAAAATATTTGTATAGAACTTCTAGAATTTGGCTATCCGGCTTTTTAGAGGCTCAATTTAATTGTTTTCCAAATTTTCGAAGAGAAAATATTTGTATAGAACTTCTAGAATTTGGCTATCCGGCCTTTTAGAGGCTCAATTTAATTATTTTCTAAATTTTCGAAGAGAAAATATTTGTATAGAACTTCTAGAATTTGGCTATCCGGCTTTTTAGAGGCTCAATTTAATTGTTTTCTAAATTTTAGAAGAGAAAATATTTGTATAGAACTTCTAGAATTTGGCTATCCGGCCTTTTAGAGGCTCAATTTAATTATTTTCTAAATTTTCGAAGAGAAAATATTTGTATAGAACTTCTAGAATTTGGCTATCCGGCTTTTTAGAGGCTCAATTTAATTGTTTTCTAAATTTTAGAAGAGAAAATATTTGTATAGAACTTCTAGAATTTGGCTATCCGGCCTTTTAAAGGCTCAATTTAATTATTTTCTAAATTTTCGAAGAGAAAATATTTGTATAGAACTTCTAGAATTTGGCTATCCGGCCTTTTAGAGGCTCAATTTTATTATTTTCCAAATTTTCGAAGAGAAAATATTTGTATAGAACTTCTAGAATTTGGCTATCCGGCCTTTCAGAGGCTCAATTTAATTATTTTCTAAATTTTCGAAGAGAAAATATTTGTATAGAACTTCTAGAATTTGGCTATCCGGCCTTTTAGAGGCTCAATTTAATTATTTTCTAAATTTTCGAAGAGAAAATATTTGTATAGAACTTCTAGAATTTGGCTATCCGGCCTTTTAGAGGCTCAATTTAATTATTTTCTAAATTTTCGAAGAGAAAATATTTGTATAGAACTTCTAGAATTTGGCTATCCGGCCTTTTAGAGGCTCAATTTAATTATTTTCTAAATTTTAGAAGAGAAAATATTTGTATAGAACTTCTAGAATTTGGCTATCCGGCCTTTTAGAGGCTCAATTTAATTGTTTTCTAAATTTTAGAAGAGAAAATATTTGTATAGAACTTCTAGAATTTGGCTATCCGGTTCTTTAGAGGCTCAATTTAATTATTTTCTAAATTTTCGAAGAGAAAATATTTGTATAGAACTTCTAGAATTTGGCTATCCGGCCTTTTAGAGGCTCAATTTAATTATTTTCTAAATTTTCGAAGAGAAAATATTTTTATAGAACTTCTAGAATTTGGCTATCCGGCTTTTTAGAGGCTCAATTTAATTGTTTTCTAAATTTTAGAAGAGAAAATATTTGTATAGAACTTCTAGAATTTGGCTATCCGGCCTTTTAGAGGCTCAATTTAATTATTTTCTAAATTTTCGAAGAGAAAATATTTGTATAGAACTTCTAGAATTTGGCTATCCGGCTTTTTAGAGGCTCAATTTAATTGTTTTCCAAATTTTCGTAGAGAAAATATTTGTATAGAACTTCTAGAATTTGGCTATCCGGCCTTTTAGAGGCTCAATTTAATTATTTTCTAAATTTTCGAAGAGAAAATATTTGTATAGAACTTCTAGAATTTGGCTATCCGGATTTTTAGAGGCTCAATTTAATTGTTTTCCAAATTTTCGTAGAGAAAATATTTGTATAGAACTTCTAGAATTTGGCTATCCGGCCTTTTAGAGGCTCAATTTAATTATTTTCTAAATTTTCGAAGAGAAAATATTTGTATAGAACTTCTAGAATTTGGCTATCCGGCTTTTTAGAGGCTCAATTTAATTGTTTTCCAAATTTTCGAAGAGAAAATATTTGTATAGAACTTCTAGAATTTGGCTATCCGGCCTTTTAGAGGCTCAATTTAATTATTTTCTAAATTTTCGAAGAGAAAATATTTGTATAGAACTTCTAGAATTTGGCTATCCGGCTTTTTAGAGGCTCAATTTAATTGTTTTCTAAATTTTAGAAGAGAAAATATTTGTATAGAACTTCTAGAATTTGGCTTTCCGGCCTTTCAGAGGCTCAATTTAATTGTTTTCTAAATTTTCGAAGAGAAAATCACTTACCTTTTAGGATTAGTAGGGAGCGAAAAAAATAGTGGAAAGAAGAGGGGAGAAAGAGAGACATGGAACATAATAATGTGAGGGAGCAATAAAAAAATAGTGATGAGCAAAAAACGCCTATCCTGGACTTTGTCAAATCTGCAGCAGTATACACTCTCTCGCAATTTGTAAACAAAAGTCCAGGAAAAGTCCAGTAAATTCTATTGGTCATTCAAGCGGATTCGCGGATTCGCTGTAAAATATTTTTTTAATTAGTAGTTAACCCAACGTATTCGCTTTTAAAACATTTTTTCAAAGAGTAGTTAACCCACCGCATTCGTTTTAAAACATTTTTTTTAAGTAGTAGTTAACCCACCGTATTCGCTTTTAAAATATTTTTTTAAGTAGTAGTTAACCCAACGTATTCGCTTTTAAAAATTTTTTCAAGTAGTAGTTAACCCACCGGATTCGCTGTAAAATATTTTTTTCAAGTAGTAGTTAACCCACCGCATTCGCTGTAAAACATTTTTTCAAGTAGTAGTTAACCCACCGTATTCGCTTTTAAAATATTTTTTTAAGTAGTAGTTAACCCACCGTATTCGCTTTTAAAATATTTTTTTAAGTAGTAGTTAACCCAACGTATTCGCTTTTAAAAATTTTTTCAAGTAGTAGTTAACCCACCGCATTCGTTTTAAAACATTTTTTTAAGTAGTAGTTAACCCACCGTATTCGCTTTTAAAATATTTTTTTAAGTAGTAGTTAACCCAACGTATTCGCTTTTAAAAATTTTTTCAAGTAGTAGTTAACCCACCGGATTCGCTGTAAAATATTTTTTTCAAGTAGTAGTTAACCCACCGCATTCGCTGTAAAACATTTTTTCAAGTAGTAGTTAACCCACCGCATTCGTTTTAAAACATTTTTTCAAGTAGTAGTTAACCCACCGTATTCGCTTTAAAATATTTTTTAAGTAGTAGTTAACCCAACGTATTCGCTTTTAAAAATTTTTTCAAGTAGTAGTTAACCCACCGGATTCGCTTTTAAAACATTTTTTTAAGTAGTAGTTAACCCACCGCATTCGTTTTAAAACATTTTTTCAAGTAGTAGTTAACCCACCGTATTCGCTTTTAAAATATTTTTTTAAGTAGTTGTTAACCCAACGTATTCGCTTTTAAAAATTTTTTCAAGTAGTAGTTAACCCACCGGATTCGCTGTAAAATATTTTTTTCAAGTAGTAGTTAACCCACCGCATTCGCTGTAAAACATTTTTTCAAGTAGTAGTTAACCCACCGCATTCGTTTTAAAACATTTTTTCAAGTAGTAGTTAACCCACCGTATTCGCTTTAAAATATTTTTTAAGTAGTAGTTAACCCAACGTATTCGCTTTTAAAAATTTTTTCAAGTAGTAGTTAACCCACCGGATTCGCTTTTAAAACATTTTTTTAAGTAGTAGTTAACCCACCGCATTCGTTTTAAAACATTTTTTCAAGTAGTAGTTAACCCACCGTATTCGCTTTAAAATATTTTTTAAGTAGTAGTTAACCCAACGTATTCGCTTTTAAAAATTTTTTCAAGTAGTAGTTAACCCACCGGATTCGCTTTTAAAACATTTTTTTAAGTAGTAGTTAACCCACCGCATTCGTTTTAAAACATTTTTTCAAGTAGTAGTTAACCCACCGGATTCGCTGTAAAATATTTTTTTCAAGTAGTAGTTAACCCACCGCATTCGCTGTAAAACATTTTTTCAAGTAGTAGTTAACCCACCGTATTCGCTTTTAAAATATTTTTTTAAGTAGTAGTTAACCCACCGTATTCGCTTTTAAAATATTTTTTTAAGTAGTAGTTAACCCAACGTATTCGCTTTTAAAAATTTTTTCAAGTAGTAGTTAACCCACCGCATTCGTTTTAAAACATTTTTTTAAGTAGTAGTTAACCCACCGTATTCGCTTTTAAAATATTTTTTTAAGTAGTAGTTAACCCAACGTATTCGCTTTTAAAAATTTTTTCAAGTAGTAGTTAACCCACCGGATTCGCTGTAAAATATTTTTTTCAAGTAGTAGTTAACCCACCGCATTCGCTGTAAAACATTTTTTCAAGTAGTAGTTAACCCACCGCATTCGTTTTAAAACATTTTTTCAAGTAGTAGTTAACCCACCGTATTCGCTTTAAAATATTTTTTAAGTAGTAGTTAACCCAACGTATTCGCTTTTAAAAATTTTTTCAAGTAGTAGTTAACCCACCGGATTCGCTTTTAAAACATTTTTTTAAGTAGTAGTTAACCCACCGCATTCGTTTTAAAACATTTTTTCAAGTAGTAGTTAACCCACCGTATTCGCTTTTAAAATATTTTTTAAGTAGTTGTTAACCCAACGTATTCGCTTTTAAAAATTTTTTCAAGTAGTAGTTAACCCACCGGATTCGCTTTTAAAACATTTTTTCAAGTAATAGTTAACCCACCGCATTCGTTTTAAAACATTTTTTTAAGTAGTAGTTAACCCAACGTATTCGCTTTTAAAATATTTTTTTAAGTAGTAGTTAACCCAACGTATTCGCTTTTAAAAATTTTTTCAAGTAGTAGTTAACCCACCGGATTCGCTTTTAAAATAATAGAATAAAATAAATTAAAATAAATCTAGAATTTGGCTATCCGGCCTTTTAGAGGCCTTTTAGAGGATCAATTTAATTGTTTTCTAAATTTTCGAAGAAAACTATTTATATAGAACTTCTAGAATTTGGCTATCCGGCCTTTCAGAGGCTCAATTTAATTGTTTTCTAAATTTTCGAAGAGAAAATATTTGTATAGAACTTCTAGAATTTGGCTTTCCGGCCTTTCAGAGGCTCAATTTAATTGTTTTCTAAATTTTCGAAGAGAAAATATTTGTATAGAACTTCTAGAATTTGGCTATCCGGCCTTTTAGAGGCTCAATTTAATTGTTTTCTAAATTTTCGAAGAGAAAATATTTGTATAGAACTTCTAGAATTTGGCTATCCGGCCTTTCAGAGGCTCAATTTAATTGTTTTCTAAATTTTCGAAGAGAAAATATTTGTATAGAACTTCTAGAATTTGGCTATCCGGCCTTTTAGAGGCTCAATTTAATTGTTTTCTAAATTTTCGAAGAAAAAATATTTATATAGAACTTCTAGAATTTGGCTATCCGGCCTTTTAGAGGCTCAATTTAATTGTTTTCTAAATTTTCGAAGAGAAAATATTTGTATAGAACTTCTAGAATTTGGCTATCCGGCCTTTTAGAGGCTCAATTTAATTGTTTTCTAAATTTTCGAAGAGAAAATATTTGTATAGAACTTCTAGAATTTGGCTATGCGGCCTTTTAGAGGCCTTTTAGAGGCTCAATTTAATTGTTTTCTAAATTTTCGAAGAGAAAATATTTGTATAGAACTTCTAGAATTTGGCTATGCGGCCTTTTAGAGGCCTTTTAGAGGCTCAATTTAATTGTTTTCTAAATTTTCGAAGAGAAAATATTTGTATAGAACTTCTAGAATTTGGCTATCCGGCCTTTCAGAGGAACAGTTTAATTGTTTTCTAAATTTTCGAAGAGAAAATATTTGTATAGAACTTCTAGAATTTGGCTATCCGGCCTTTTAGAGGCTCAATTTAATTGTTTTCTAAATTTTCGAAGAGAAAATATTTGTATAGAACTTCTAGAATTTGGCTATCCGGCCTTTCATAGGCTCAATTTAATTGTTTTCTAAATTTTCGAAGAGAAAATATTTGTATAGAACTTCTAGAATTTGGCTATCCGGCCTTTTAGAGGCTCAATTTAATTGTTTTCTAAATTTTCGAAGAGAAAACATTTGTATAGAACTTCTAGAATTTGGCTATCCGGCCTTTCAGAGGCTCAATTTAATTGTTTTCTAAATTTTCGAAGAGAAAATATTTGTATAGAACTTCTAGAATTTGGCTATGCGGCCTTTTAGAGGCCTTTTAGAGGCTCAATTTAATTGTTTTCTAAATTTTCGAAGAGAAAATATTTGTATAGAACTTCTAGAATTTGGCTATCCGGCCTTTCAGAGGCTCAATTTAATTGTTTTCTAAATTTTCGAAGAGAAAATATTTGTATAGAACTTCTAGAATTTGGCTTTCCGGCCTTTTAGAGGCTCAATTTAATTGTTTTCTAAATTTTCGAAGAGAAAATATTTGTATAGAACTTCAAGAATTTGGCTATCCGGCCTTTCAGAGGCTCAATTTAATTGTTTTCTAAATTTTCGAAGAGAAAATATTTGTATAGAACTTCTAGAATTTGGCTTTCCGGCCTTTCAGAGGCTCAATTTAATTGTTTTCTAAATTTTCGAAGAGAAAATATTTGTATAGAACTTCTAGAATTTGGCTATCCGGCCTTTCAGAGGCTCAATTTAATTGTTTTCTAAATTTTCGAAGAGAAAATATTTGTATAGAACTTCTAGAATTTGGCTATCCGGCCTTTTAGAGGCTCAATTTAATTGTTTTCTAAATTTTCGAAGAGAAAATATTTGTATAGAACTTCTAGAATTTGGCTATCCGGCCTTTCAGAGGCTCAATTTAATTGTTTTCTAAATTTTCGAAGAGAAAATATTTGTATAGAACTTCTAGAATTTGGCTATGCGGCCTTTTAGAGGCCTTTTAGAGGCTCAATTTAATTGTTTTCTAAATTTTCGAAGAGAAAATATTTGTATAGAACTTCTAGAATTTGGCTATCCGGCCTTTCAGAGGCTCAATTTAATTGTTTTCTAAATTTTCGAAGAGAAAATATTTGTATAGAACTTCTAGAATTTGGCTTTCCGGCCTTTTAGAGGCTCAATTTAATTGTTTTCTAAATTTTCGAAGAGAAAATATTTGTATAGAACTTCTAGAATTTGGCTTTCCGGCCTTTCAGAGGCTCAATTTAATTGTTTTCTAAATTTTCGAAGAGAAAATATTTGTATAGAACTTCTAGAATTTGGCTATCCGGCCTTTCAGAGGCTCAATTTAATTGTTTTCTAAATTTTCGAAGAGAAAATATTTGTATAGAACTTCTAGAATTTGGCTATCCGGCCTTTCAGAGGCTCAATTTAATTGTTTTCTAAATTTTCGAAGAGAAAATATTTGTATAGAACTTCTAGAATTTGGCTTTCCGGCCTTTCAGAGGCTCAATTTAATTGTTTTCTAAATTTTCGAAGAGAAAATATTTGTATAGAACTTCTAGAATTTGGCTATCCGGCCTTTTAGAGGCTCAATTTAATTGTTTTCTAAATTTTCGAAGAGAAAATATTTGTATAGAACTTCTAGAATTTGGCTATCCGGCCTTTCATAGGCTCAATTTAATTGTTTTCTAAATTTTCGAAGAGAAAATATTTGTATAGAACTTCTAGAATTTGGCTATCCGGCCTTTTAGAGGCTCAATTTAATTGTTTTCTAAATTTTCGAAGAGAAAATATTTGTATAGAACTTCTAGAATTTGGCTATCCGGCCTTTCAGAGGCTCAATTTAATTGTTTTCTAAATTTTCGAAGAGAAAATATTTGTATAGAACTTCTAGAATTTGGCTATCCGGCCTTTCAGAGGCTCAATTTAATTGTTTTCTAAATTTTCGAAGAGAAAATATTTGTATAGAACTTCTAGAATTTGGCTATCCGGCCTTTTAGAGGCTCAATTTAATTGTTTTCTAAATTTTCGAAGAGAAAATATTTGTATAGAACTTCTAGAATTTGGCTATCCGGCCTTTCAGAGGCTCAATTTAATTGTTTTCTAAATTTTCGAAGAGAAAATATTTGTATAGAACTTCTAGAATTTGGCTATCCGGCCTTTTAGAGGCTCAATTTAATTGTTTTCTAAATTTTCGAAGAGAAAATATTTGTATAGAACTTCTAGAATTTGGCTATCCGGCCTTTCAGAGGCTCAGTTTAATTGTTTTCTAAATTTTCGAAGAGAAAATATTTGTATAGAACTTCTAGAATTTGGCTATCCGGCCTTTCAGAGGCTCAATTTAATTGTTTTCTAAATTTTCGAAGAGAAAATATTTGTATAGAACTTCTAGAATTTGGCTATGCGGCCTTTTAGAGGCCTTTTAGAGGCTCAATTTAATTGTTTTCTAAATTTTCGAAGAGAAAATATTTGTATAGAACTTCTAGAATTTGGCTATCCGGCCTTTCAGAGGCTCAGTTTAATTGTTTTCTAAATTTTCGAAGAGAAAATATTTGTATAGAACTTCTAGAATTTGGCTATCCGGCCTTTTAGAGGCTCAATTTAATTGTTTTCTAAATTTTCGAAGAGAAAATATTTGTATAGAACTTCTAGAATTTGGCTATCCGGCCTTTCAGAGGCTCAATTTAATTGTTTTCTAAATTTTCGAAGAGAAAATATTTGTATAGAACTTCTAGAATTTGGCTATCCGGCCTTTTAGAGGCTCAATTTAATTGTTTTCTAAATTTTCGAAGAGAAAATATTTGTATAGAACTTCTAGAATTTGGCTATCCGGCCTTTCAGAGGCTCAATTTAATTGTTTTCTAAATTTTCGAAGAGAAAATATTTGTATAGAACTTCTAGAATTTGGCTATGCGGCCTTTTAGAGGCCTTTTAGAGGCTCAATTTAATTGTTTTCTAAATTTTCGAAGAGAAAATATTTGTATAGAACTTCTAGAATTTGGCTATCCGGCCTTTCAGAGGCTCAATTTAATTGTTTTCTAAATTTTCGAAGAGAAAATATTTGTATAGAACTTCTAGAATTTGGCTTTCCGGCCTTTCAGAGGCTCAATTTAATTGTTTTCTAAATTTTCGAAGAGAAAATATTTGTATAGAACTACTAGAATTTGGCTATCCGGCCTTTTAGAGGCTCAATTTAATTGTTTTCTAAATTTTCGAAGAGAAAATATTTGTATAGAACTTCTAGAATTTGGCTATCCGGCCTTTCAGAGGCTCAATTTAATTGTTTTCTAAATTTTCGAAGAGAAAATATTTGTATAGAACTTCTAGAATTTGGTTTTCCGGCCTTTTAGAGGCTCAATTTAATTGTTTTCTAAATTTTCGAAGAGAAAATATTTGTATAGAACTTCTAGAATTTGGCTATCCGGCCTTTCAGAGGCTCAATTTAATTGTTTTCTAAATTTTCGAAGAGAAAATATTTGTATAGAACTTCTAGAATTTGGCTATCCGGCCTTTCAGAGGCTCAGTTTAATTGTTTTCTAAATTTTCGAAGAGAAAATATTTGTATAGAACTTCTAGAATTTGGCTATCCGGCCTTTTAGAGGCTCAATTTAATTGTTTTCTAAATTTTCGAAGAGAAAATATTTGTATAGAACTTCTAGAATTTGGCTATCCGGCCTTTCAGAGGCTCAATTTAATTGTTTTCTAAATTTTCGAAGAGAAAATATTTGTATAGAACTTCTAGAATTTGGCTATCCGGCCTTTTAGAGGCTCAATTTAATTGTTTTCTAAATTTTCGAAGAGAAAATATTTGTATAGAACTTCTAGAATTTGGCTATCCGGCCTTTCAGAGGCTCAATTTAATTGTTTTCTAAATTTTCGAAGAGAAAATATTTGTATAGAACTTCTAGAATTTGGCTATGCGGTCTTTTAGAGGCCTTTTAGAGGCTCAATTTAATTGTTTTCTAAATTTTCGAAGAGAAAATATTTGTATAGAACTTCTAGAATTTGGCTATCCGGCCTTTCAGAGGCTCAATTTAATTGTTTTCTAAATTTTCGAAGAGAAAATATTTGTATAGAACTTCTAGAATTTGGCTTTCCGGCCTTTTAGAGGCTCAATTTAATTGTTTTCTAAATTTTCGAAGAGAAAATATTTGTATAGAACTTCTAGAATTTGGCTATCCGGCCTTTTAGAGGCTCAATTTTATTATTTTCCAAATTTTCGAAGAGAAAATATTTGTATAGAACTTCTAGAATTTGGCTATCCGGCCTTTTAGAGGCTCAATTTAATTATTTTCTAAATTTTAGAAGAGAAAATATTTGTATAGAACTTCTAGAATTTGGCTATCCGGCCTTTTAGAGGCTCAATTTAATTATTTTCTAAATTTTCGAAGAGAAAATATTTGTATAGAACTTCTAGAATTTGGCTATCCGGCCTTTTAGAGGCTCAATTTAATTATTTTCTAAATTTTCGAAGAGAAAATATTTGTATAGAACTTCTAGAATTTGGCTATCCGGCTTTTTAGAGGCTCAATTTAATTGTTTTCTAAATTTTAGAAGAGAAAATATTTGTATAGAACTTCTAGAATTTGGCTATCCGGCCTTTCAGAGGCTCAATTTAATAGTTTTCTAAATTTTCGAAGAGAAAATATTTGTATAGAACTTCTAGAATTTGGCTATGCGGCCTTTTAGAGGCCTTTTAGAGGCTCAATTTAATTGTTTTCTAAATTTTCGAAGAGAAAATATTTGTATAGAACTTCTAGAATTTGGCTATCCGGCCTTTCAGAGGCTCAGTTTAATTGTTTTCTAAATTTTCGAAGAGAAAATATTTGTATAGAACTTCTAGAATTTGGCTATGCGGCCTTTTAGAGGCCTTTTAGAGGCTCAATTTAATTGTTTTCTAAATTTTCGAAGAGAAAATATTTGTATAGAACTTCTAGAATTTGGCTATCCGGCCTTTCAGAGGCTCAGTTTAATTGTTTTCTAAATTTTCGAAGAGAAAATATTTGTATAGAACTTCTAGAATTTGGCTATCCGGCCTTTTAGAGGCTCAATTTAATTGTTTTCTAAATTTTCGAAGAGAAAATATTTGTATAGAACTTCTAGAATTTGGCTATCCGGCCTTTCAGAGGCTCAATTTAATTGTTTTCTAAATTTTCGAAGAGAAAATATTTGTATAGAACTTCTAGAATTTGGCTATCCGGCCTTTTAGAGGCTCAATTTAATTGTTTTCTAAATTTTCGAAGAGAAAATATTTGTATAGAACTTCTAGAATTTGGCTATCCGGCCTTTCAGAGGCTCAATTTAATTGTTTTCTAAATTTTCGAAGAGAAAATATTTGTATAGAACTTCTAGAATTTGGCTATGCGGCCTTTTAGAGGCCTTTTAGAGGCTCAATTTAATTGTTTTCTAAATTTTCGAAGAGAAAATATTTGTATAGAACTTCTAGAATTTGGCTATCCGGCCTTTCAGAGGCTCAATTTAATTGTTTTCTAAATTTTCGAAGAGAAAATATTTGTATAGAACTTCTAGAATTTGGCTATCCGGCCTTTCAGAGGCTCAATTTAATTGTTTTCTAAATTTTCGAAGAGAAAATATTTGTATAGAACTTCTAGAATTTGGCTATCCGGCCTTTTAGAGGCTCAATTTAATTGTTTTCTAAATTTTCGAAGAGAAAATATTTGTATAGAACTTCTAGAATTTGGCTATCCGGCCTTTCAGAGGCTCAATTTAATTGTTTTCTAAATTTTCGAAGAGAAAATATTTGTATAGAACTTCTAGAATTTGGCTATCCGGCCTTTCAGAGGCTCAGTTTAATTGTTTTCTAAATTTTCGAAGAGAAAATATTTGTATAGAACTTCTAGAATTTGGCTATCCGGCCTTTTAGAGGCTCAATTTAATTGTTTTCTAAATTTTCGAAGAGAAAATAGTTGTATAGAACTTCTAGAATTTGGCTATCCGGCCTTTCAGAGGCTCAATTTAATTGTTTTCTAAATTTTCGAAGAGAAAATATTTGTATAGAACTTCTAGAATTTGGCTATCCGGCCTTTTAGAGGCTCAATTTAATTGTTTTCTAAATTTTCGAAGAGAAAATATTTGTATAGAACTTCTAGAATTTGGCTATCCGGCCTTTCAGAGGCTCAATTTAATTGTTTTCTAAATTTTCGAAGAGAAAATATTTGTATAGAACTTCTAGAATTTGGCTATGCGGCCTTTTAGAGGCCTTTTAGAGGCTCAATTTAATTGTTTTCTAAATTTTCGAAGAGAAAATATTTGTATAGAACTTCTAGAATTTGGCTATCCGGCCTTTCAGAGGCTCAATTTAATTGTTTTCTAAATTTTCGAAGAGAAAATATTTGTATAGAACTTCTAGAATTTGGCTTTCCGGCCTTTTAGAGGCTCAATTTAATTGTTTTCTAAATTTTCGAAGAGAAAATATTTGTATAGAACTTCTAGAATTTGGCTATCCGGCCTTTTAGAGGCTCAATTTAATTATTTTCTAAATTTTAGAAGAGAAAATATTTGTATAGAACTTCTAGAATTTGGCTATCCGGCCTTTTAGAGGCTCAATTTTATTATTTTCCAAATTTTCGAAGAGAAAATATTTGTATAGAACTTCTAGAATTTGGCTATCCGGCCTTTCAGAGGCTCAATTTAATTGTTTTCTAAATTTTCGAAGAGAAAATATTTGTATAGAACTTCTAGAATTTGGCTTTCCGGCCTTTTAGAGGCTCAATTTAATTGTTTTCTAAATTTTCGAAGAGAAAATATTTGTATAGAACTTCTAGAATTTGGCTTTCCGGCCTTTTAGAGGCTCAATTTAATTGTTTTCTAAATTTTCGAAGAGAAAATATTTGTATAGAACTTCTAGAATTTGGCTATCCGGCCTTTTAGAGGCTCAATTTAATTATTTTCTAAATTTTAGAAGAGAAAATATTTGTATAGAACTTCTAGAATTTGGCTATCCGGCCTTTTAGAGGCTCAATTTTATTATTTTCCAAATTTTCGAAGAGAAAATATTTGTATAGAACTTCTAGAATTTGGCTATCCGGCCTTTTAGAGGCTCAATTTTATTATTTTCCAAATTTTCGAAGAGAAAATATTTGTATAGAACTTCTAGAATTTGGCTATCCGGCCTTTTAGAGGCTCAATTTTATTATTTTCCAAATTTTCGAAGAGAAAATATTTGTATAGAACTTCTAGAATTTGGCTATCCGGCCTTTTAGAGGCTCAATTTTATTATTTTCCAAATTTTCGAAGAGAAAATATTTGTATAGAACTTCTAGAATTTGGCTATCCGGCCTTTCAGAGGCTCAATTTAATTGTTTTCTAAATTTTCGAAGAGAAAATATTTGTATAGAACTTCTAGAATTTGGCTTTCCGGCCTTTTAGAGGCTCAATTTAATTGTTTTCTAAATTTTCGAAGAGAAAATATTTGTATAGAACTTCTAGAATTTGGCTATCCGGCCTTTTAGAGGCTCAATTTAATTATTTTCTAAATTTTAGAAGAGAAAATATTTGTATAGAACTTCTAGAATTTGGCTATCCGGCCTTTTAGAGGCTCAATTTTATTATTTTCCAAATTTTCGAAGAGAAAATATTTGTATAGAACTTCTAGAATTTGGCTATCCGGCCTTTTAGAGGCTCAATTTAATTATTTTCTAAATTTTAGAAGAGAAAATATTTGTATAGAACTTCTAGAATTTGGCTATCCGGCCTTTTAGAGGCTCAATTTAATTATTTTCTAAATTTTCGAAGAGAAAATATTTGTATAGAACTTCTAGAATTTGGCTATCCGGCCTTTTAGAGGCTCAATTTAATTATTTTCTAAATTTTCGAAGAGAAAATATTTGTATAGAACTTCTAGAATTTGGCTATCCGGCTTTTTAGAGGCTCAATTTAATTGTTTTCTAAATTTTAGAAGAGAAAATATTTGTATAGAACTTCTAGAATTTGGCTATCCGGCCTTTCAGAGGCTCAATTTAATAGTTTTCTAAATTTTCGAAGAGAAAATATTTGTATAGAACTTCTAGAATTTGGCTATGCGGCCTTTTAGAGGCCTTTTAGAGGCTCAATTTAATTGTTTTCTAAATTTTCGAAGAGAAAATATTTGTATAGAACTTCTAGAATTTGGCTATCCGGCCTTTCAGAGGCTCAGTTTAATTGTTTTCTAAATTTTCGAAGAGAAAATATTTGTATAGAACTTCTAGAATTTGGCTATGCGGCCTTTTAGAGGCCTTTTAGAGGCTCAATTTAATTGTTTTCTAAATTTTCGAAGAGAAAATATTTGTATAGAACTTCTAGAATTTGGCTATCCGGCCTTTCAGAGGCTCAGTTTAATTGTTTTCTAAATTTTCGAAGAGAAAATATTTGTATAGAACTTCTAGAATTTGGCTATCCGGCCTTTTAGAGGCTCAATTTAATTGTTTTCTAAATTTTCGAAGAGAAAATATTTGTATAGAACTTCTAGAATTTGGCTATCCGGCCTTTCAGAGGCTCAATTTAATTGTTTTCTAAATTTTCGAAGAGAAAATATTTGTATAGAACTTCTAGAATTTGGCTATCCGGCCTTTTAGAGGCTCAATTTAATTGTTTTCTAAATTTTCGAAGAGAAAATATTTGTATAGAACTTCTAGAATTTGGCTATCCGGCCTTTCAGAGGCTCAATTTAATTGTTTTCTAAATTTTCGAAGAGAAAATATTTGTATAGAACTTCTAGAATTTGGCTATGCGGCCTTTTAGAGGCCTTTTAGAGGCTCAATTTAATTGTTTTCTAAATTTTCGAAGAGAAAATATTTGTATAGAACTTCTAGAATTTGGCTATCCGGCCTTTCAGAGGCTCAATTTAATTGTTTTCTAAATTTTCGAAGAGAAAATATTTGTATAGAACTTCTAGAATTTGGCTTTCCGGCCTTTCAGAGGCTCAATTTAATTGTTTTCTAAATTTTCGAAGAGAAAATATTTGTATAGAACTTCTAGAATTTGGCTATCCGGCCTTTTAGAGGCTCAATTTAATTGTTTTCTAAATTTTCGAAGAGAAAATATTTGTATAGAACTTCTAGAATTTGGCTATCCGGCCTTTCAGAGGCTCAATTTAATTGTTTTCTAAATTTTCGAAGAGAAAATATTTGTATAGAACTTCTAGAATTTGGCTATCCGGCCTTTCAGAGGCTCAGTTTAATTGTTTTCTAAATTTTCGAAGAGAAAATATTTGTATAGAACTTCTAGAATTTGGCTATCCGGCCTTTTAGAGGCTCAATTTAATTGTTTTCTAAATTTTCGAAGAGAAAATAGTTGTATAGAACTTCTAGAATTTGGCTATCCGGCCTTTCAGAGGCTCAATTTAATTGTTTTCTAAATTTTCGAAGAGAAAATATTTGTATAGAACTTCTAGAATTTGGCTATCCGGCCTTTTAGAGGCTCAATTTAATTGTTTTCTAAATTTTCGAAGAGAAAATATTTGTATAGAACTTCTAGAATTTGGCTATCCGGCCTTTCAGAGGCTCAATTTAATTGTTTTCTAAATTTTCGAAGAGAAAATATTTGTATAGAACTTCTAGAATTTGGCTATGCGGCCTTTTAGAGGCCTTTTAGAGGCTCAATTTAATTGTTTTCTAAATTTTCGAAGAGAAAATATTTGTATAGAACTTCTAGAATTTGGCTATCCGGCCTTTCAGAGGCTCAATTTAATTGTTTTCTAAATTTTCGAAGAGAAAATATTTGTATAGAACTTCTAGAATTTGGCTTTCCGGCCTTTTAGAGGCTCAATTTAATTGTTTTCTAAATTTTCGAAGAGAAAATATTTGTATAGAACTTCTAGAATTTGGCTATCCGGCCTTTTAGAGGCTCAATTTTATTATTTTCCAAATTTTCGAAGAGAAAATATTTGTATAGAACTTCTAGAATTTGGCTATCCGGCCTTTTAGAGGCTCAATTTAATTATTTTCTAAATTTTAGAAGAGAAAATATTTGTATAGAACTTCTAGAATTTGGCTATCCGGCCTTTTAGAGGCTCAATTTAATTATTTTCTAAATTTTCGAAGAGAAAATATTTGTATAGAACTTCTAGAATTTGGCTATCCGGCCTTTTAGAGGCTCAATTTAATTATTTTCTAAATTTTCGAAGAGAAAATATTTGTATAGAACTTCTAGAATTTGGCTATCCGGCTTTTTAGAGGCTCAATTTAATTGTTTTCTAAATTTTAGAAGAGAAAATATTTGTATAGAACTTCTAGAATTTGGCTATCCGGCCTTTTAGAGGCTCAATTTAATTATTTTCTAAATTTTCGAAGAGAAAATATTTGTATAGAACTTCTAGAATTTGGCTATCCGGCTTTTTAGAGGCTCAATTTAATTGTTTTCCAAATTTTCGAAGAGAAAATATTTGTATAGAACTTCTAGAATTTGGCTATCCGGCCTTTTAGAGGCTCAATTTAATTATTTTCTAAATTTTCGAAGAGAAAATATTTGTATAGAACTTCTAGAATTTGGCTATCCGGCTTTTTAGAGGCTCAATTTAATTGTTTTCTAAATTTTAGAAGAGAAAATATTTATATAGAACTTCTAGAATTTGGCTATCCGGCCTTTTAGAGGCTCAATTTAATTATTTTCTAAATTTTCGAAGAGAAAATATTTGTATAGAACTTCTAGAATTTGGCTATCCGGCTTTTTAGAGGCTCAATTTAATTGTTTTCTAAATTTTAGAAGAGAAAATATTTGTATAGAACTTCTAGAATTTGGCTATCCGGCCTTTTAAAGGCTCAATTTAATTATTTTCTAAATTTTCGAAGAGAAAATATTTGTATAGAACTTCTAGAATTTGGCTATCCGGCCTTTTAGAGGCTCAATTTTATTATTTTCCAAATTTTCGAAGAGAAAATATTTGTATAGAACTTCTAGAATTTGGCTATCCGGCCTTTTAGAGGCTCAATTTTATTATTTTCCAAATTTTCGAAGAGAAAATATTTGTATAGAACTTCTAGAATTTGGCTATCCGGCCTTTTAGAGGCTCAATTTTATTATTTTCCAAATTTTCGAAGAGAAAATATTTGTATAGAACTTCTAGAATTTGGCTATCCGGCCTTTTAGAGGCTCAATTTTATTATTTTCCAAATTTTCGAAGAGAAAATATTTGTATAGAACTTCTAGAATTTGGCTATCCGGCCTTTTAGAGGCTCAATTTTATTATTTTCCAAATTTTCGAAGAGAAAATATTTGTATAGAACTTCTAGAATTTGGCTATCCGGCCTTTTAGAGGCTCAATTTAATTATTTTCTAAATTTTAGAAGAGAAAATATTTGTATAGAACTTCTAGAATTTGGCTATCCGGCCTTTTAGAGGCTCAATTTAATTATTTTCTAAATTTTCGAAGAGAAAATATTTGTATAGAACTTCTAGAATTTGGCTATCCGGCCTTTTAGAGGCTCAATTTAATTATTTTCTAAATTTTCGAAGAGAAAATATTTGTATAGAACTTCTAGAATTTGGCTATCCGGCTTTTTAGAGGCTCAATTTAATTGTTTTCTAAATTTTAGAAGAGAAAATATTTGTATAGAACTTCTAGAATTTGGCTATCCGGCCTTTTAGAGGCTCAATTTAATTATTTTCTAAATTTTCGAAGAGAAAATATTTGTATAGAACTTCTAGAATTTGGCTATCCGGCTTTTTAGAGGCTCAATTTAATTGTTTTCCAAATTTTCGAAGAGAAAATATTTGTATAGAACTTCTAGAATTTGGCTATCCGGCCTTTTAGAGGCTCAATTTAATTATTTTCTAAATTTTCGAAGAGAAAATATTTGTATAGAACTTCTAGAATTTGGCTATCCGGCTTTTTAGAGGCTCAATTTAATTGTTTTCTAAATTTTAGAAGAGAAAATATTTATATAGAACTTCTAGAATTTGGCTATCCGGCCTTTTAGAGGCTCAATTTAATTATTTTCTAAATTTTCGAAGAGAAAATATTTGTATAGAACTTCTAGAATTTGGCTATCCGGCTTTTTATAGGCTCAATTTAATTGTTTTCTAAATTTTAGAAGAGAAAATATTTGTATAGAACTTCTAGAATTTGGCTATCCGGCCTTTTAAAGGCTCAATTTAATTATTTTCTAAATTTTCGAAGAGAAAATATTTGTATAGAACTTCTAGAATTTGGCTATCCGGCCTTTTAGAGGCTCAATTTTATTATTTTCCAAATTTTCGAAGAGAAAATATTTGTATAGAACTTCTAGAATTTGGCTATCCGGCCTTTTAGAGGCTCAATTTAATTATTTTCTAAATTTTCGAAGAGAAAATATTTGTATAGAACTTCTAGAATTTGGCTATCCGGCCTTTTAGAGGCTCAATTTAATTATTTTCTAAATTTTCGAAGAGAAAATATTTGTATAGAACTTCTAGAATTTGGCTATCCGGCCTTTTAGAGGCTCAATTTAATTATTTTCTAAATTTTAGAAGAGAAAATATTTTTATAGAACTTCTAGAATTTGGCTATCCGGCCTTTTAGAGGCTCAATTTAATTGTTTTCTAAATTTTAGAAGAGAAAATATTTGTATAGAACTTCTAGAATTTGGCTATCCGGTTCTTTAGAGGCTCAATTTAATTATTTTCTAAATTTTCGAAGAGAAAATATTTGTATAGAACTTCTAGAATTTGGCTATCCGGCCTTTTAGAGGCTCAATTTAATTATTTTCTAAATTTTCGAAGAGAAAATATTTTTATAGAACTTCTAGAATTTGGCTATCCGGCTTTTTAGAGGCTCAATTTAATTGTTTTCTAAATTTTAGAAGAGAAAATATTTGTATAGAACTTCTAGAATTTGGCTATCCGGCCTTTTAGAGGCTCAATTTAATTATTTTCTAAATTTTCGAAGAGAAAATATTTGTATAGAACTTCTAGAATTTGGCTATCCGGCTTTTTAGAGGCTCAATTTAATTGTTTTCCAAATTTTCGTAGAGAAAATATTTGTATAGAACTTCTAGAATTTGGCTATCCGGCCTTTTAGAGGCTCAATTTAATTATTTTCTAAATTTTCGAAGAGAAAATATTTGTATAGAACTTCTAGAATTTGGCTATCCGGCTTTTTAGAGGGTCAATTTAATTGTTTTCCAAATTTTCGAAGAGAAAATATTTGTATAGAACTTCTAGAATTTGGCTATCCGGCCTTTTAGAGGCTCAATTTAATTATTTTCTAAATTTTCGAAGAGAAAATATTTGTATAGAACTTTTAGAATTTGGCTATCCGGCTTTTTAGAGGCTCAATTTAATTGTTTTCTAAATTTTAGAAGAGAAAATATTTGTATAGAACTTCTAGAATTTGGCTATCCGGCCTTTTAGAGGCTCAATTTAATTATTTTCTAAATTTTCGAAGAGAAAATATTTGTATAGAACTTCTAGAATTTGGCTATCCGGCCTTTTAGAGGCTCAATTTTATTATTTTCCAAATTTTCGAAGAGAAAATATTTATATAGAACTTCTAGAATTTGGCTATCCGGCCTTTTAGAGGCTCAATTTAATTATTTTCTAAATTTTCGAAGAGAAAATATTTGTATAGAACTTCTAGAATTTGGCTATCCGGCCTTTTAGAGGCTCAATTTAATTATTTTCTAAATTTTCGAAGAGAAAATATTTGTATAGAACTTCTAGAATTTGGCTATCCGGCTTTTTAGAGGCTCAATTTAATTGTTTTCTAAATTTTAGAAGAGAAAATATTTGTATAGAACTTCTAGAATTTGGCTATCCGGCCTTTTAGAGGCTCAATTTAATTATTTTCTAAATTTTCGAAGAGAAAATATTTGTATAGAACTTCTAGAATTTGGCTATCCGGCTTTTTAGAGGCTCAATTTAATTGTTTTCCAAATTTTCGAAGAGAAAATATTTGTATAGAACTTCTAGAATTTGGCTATCAGGCCTTTTAGAGGCTCAATTTAATTATTTTCTAAATTTTCGAAGAGAAAATATTTGTATAGAACTTCTAGAATTTGGCTATCCGGCTTTTTAGAGGCTCAATTTAATTGTTTTCTAAATTTTAGAAGAGAAAATATTTGTATAGAACTTCTAGAATTTGGCTATCCGGCCTTTTAGAGGCTCAATTTAATTATTTTCTAAATTTTCGAAGAGAAAATATTTGTATAGAACTTCTAGAATTTGGCTATCCGGCCTTTTAGAGGCTCAATTTAATTATTTTCTAAATTTTCGAAGAGAAAATATTTGTATAGAACTTCTAGAATTTGGCTATCCGGCCTTTTAGAGGCTCAATTTAATTATTTTCTAAATTTTCGAAGAGAAAATATTTGTATAGAACTTCTAGAATTTGGCTATCCGGCCTTTTAGAGGCTCAATTTAATTGTTTTCCAAATTTTCGAAGAGAAAATATTTGTATAGAACTTCTAGAATTTGGCTATCCGGCCTTTTAGAGGCTCAATTTAATTATTTTCTAAATTGTCGAAGAGAAATATTTGTATAGAACTTCTAGAATTTGGCTATCCGGCCTTTTAGAGGCTCAATTTAATTGTTTTCTAAATTTTAGAAGTAAAATATTTGTATAGAACTTCTAGAATTTGGCTATCCGGCCTTTTAGAGGCTCAATTTAATTATTTTCTAAATTTTCGAAGAGAAAATATTTGTATAGAACTTCTAGAATTTGGCTATCCGGCCTTTTAGAGGCTCAATTTAATTGTTTTCCAAATTTTCGAAGAGAAAATATTTGTATAGAATTTCTAGAATTTGGCTATCCGGCCTTTTAGAGGCTCAATTTAATTATTTTCTAAATTTTCGAAGAGAAAATATTTGTATAGAACTTCTAGAATTTGGCTATCCGGCTTTTTAGAGGCTCAATTTAATTGTTTTCTAAATTTTAGAAGAGAAAATATTTGTATAGAACTTCTAGAATTTGGCTATCCGGCCTTTTAGAGGCTCAATTTAATTGTTTTCTAAATTTTAGAAGAGAAAATATTTGTATAGAACTTCTAGAATTTGGCTATCCGGCCTTTTAGAGGCTCAATTTAATTATTTTCTAAATTTTCGAAGAGAAAATATTTGTATAGAACTTCTAGAATTTGGCTATCCGGCTTTTTAGAGGCTCAATTTAATTGTTTTCCAAATTTTCGAAGAGAAAATATTTGTATAGAACTTCTAGAATTTGGCTATCCGGCCTTTTAGAGGCTCAATTTAATTATTTTCTAAATTTTCGAAGAGAAAATATTTGTATAGAACTTCTAGAATTTGGCTATCCGGCTTTTTAGAGGCTCAATTTAATTGTTTTCTAAATTTTAGAAGAGAAAATATTTGTATAGAACTTCTAGAATTTGGCTATCCGGCCTTTTAGAGGCTCAATTTAATTATTTTCTAAATTTTAGAAGAGAAAATATTTGTATAGAACTTCTAGAATTTGGCTATCCGGCCTTTTAGAGGCTCAATTTAATTGTTTTCCAAATTTTCGAAGAGAAAATATTTGTATAGAACTTCTAGAATTTGGCTATCCGGCCTTTTAGAGGCTCAATTTTATTATTTTCCAAATTTTCGAAGAGAAAATATTTGTATAGAACTTCTAGAATTTGGCTATCCGGCCTTTTAGAGGCTCAATTTAATTATTTTCTAAATTTTAGAAGAGAAAATATTTGTATAGAACTTCTAGAATTTGGCTATCCGGCCTTTTAGAGGCTCAATTTAATTGTTTTCTAAATTTTAGAAGAGAAAATATTTGTATAGAACTTCTAGAATTTGGCTATCCGGCCTTTTAGAGGCTCAATTTTATTATTTTCCAAATTTTCGAAGAGAAAATATTTGTATAGAACTTCTAGAATTTGGCTATCCGGCCTTTTAGAGGCTCAATTTAATTATTTTCTAAATTTTAGAAGAGAAAATATTTGTATAGAACTTCTAGAATTTGGCTATCCGGCCTTTTAGAGGCTCAATTTAATTGTTTTCTAAATTTTAGAAGAGAAAATATTTGTATAGAACTTCTAGAATTTGGCTATCCGGCCTTTTAGAGGCTCAATTTTATTATTTTCCAAATTTTCGAAGAGAAAATATTTGTATAGAATTTCTAGAATTTGGCTATCCGGCCTTTTAGAGGCTCAATTTAATTGTTTTCCAAATTTTCGAAAAGAAAATATTTGATAGAACTTATAGAATTTGGCTATCCGGCCTTTTAGAGGCTCAATTTTATTATTTTCCAAATTTTCGAAGAGAAAATATTTGTATAGAACTTCTAGAATTTGGCTATCCGGCCTTTTAGAGGCTCAATTTAATTATTTTCTAAATTTTCGAAGAGAAAATATTTGTATAGAACTTCTAGAATTTGGCTATCCGGCCTTTTAGAGGCTCAATTTAATTGTTTTCCAAATTTTCGAAGAGAAAATATTTGTATAGAACTTCTAGAATTTGGCTATCCGGCCTTTTAGAGGCTCAATTTAATTATTTTCTAAATTTTAGAAGAGAAAATATTTGTATAGAACTTCTAGAATTTGGCTATCCGGCCTTTTAGAGGCTCAATTTAATTGTTTTCTAAATTTTAGAAGAGAAAATATTTGTATAGAACTTCTAGAATTTGGCTATCCGGCCTTTTAGAGGCTCAATTTTATTATTTTCCAAATTTTCGAAGAGAAAATATTTGTATAGAACTTCTAGAATTTGGCTATCCGGCCTTTTAGAGGCTCAATTTAATTATTTTCTAAATTTTAGAAGAGAAAATATTTGTATAGAACTTCTAGAATTTGGCTATCCGGCCTTTTAGAGGCTCAATTTAATTGTTTTCTAAATTTTAGAAGAGAAAATATTTGTATAGAACTTCTAGAATTTGGCTATCCGGCCTTTTAGAGGCTCAATTTTATTATTTTCCAAATTTTCGAAGAGAAAATATTTGTATAGAACTTCTAGAATTTGGCTATCCGGCCTTTTAGAGGCTCAATTTAATTGTTTTCCAAATTTTCGAAGAGAAAATATTTGTATAGAACTTCTAGAATTTGCTATCCGGCCTTTTAGAGGCTCAATTTTATTATTTTCCAAATTTTCGAAGAGAAAATATTTGTATAGAACTTCTAGAATTTGGCTATCCGGCCTTTTAGAGGCTCAATTTAATTATTTTCTAAATTTTCGAAGAGAAAATATTTGTATAGAACTTCTAGAATTTGGCTATCCGGCCTTTTAGAGGCTCAATTTAATTGTTTTCTAAATTTTCGAAGAGAAAATATTTGTATAGAACTTCTAGAATTTGGCTATCCGGCCTTTTAGAGGCTCAATTTAATTGTTTTCTAAATTTTAGAAGAGAAAATATTTGTATAGAACTTCTAGAATTTGGCTATCCGGCCTTTTAGAGGCTCAATTTAATTATTTTCTAAATTTTCGAAGAGAAAATATTTGTATAGAACTTCTAGAATTTGGCTATCCGGCTTTTTAGAGGCTCAATTTAATTGTTTTCCAAATTTTCGAAGAGAAAATATTTGTATAGAACTTCTAGAATTTGGCTATCCGGCCTTTTAGAGGCTCAATTTTATTATTTTCCAAATTTTCGAAGAGAAAATATTTGTATAGAACTTCTAGAATTTGGCTATCCGGCCTTTTAGAGGCTCAATTTAATTATTTTCTAAATTTTCGAAGAGAAAATATTTGTATAGAACTTCTAGAATTTGGCTATCCGGCCTTTTAGAGGCTCAATTTAATTGTTTTCTAAATTTTCGAAGAGAAAATATTTGTATAGAACTTCTAGAATTTGGCTATCCGGCCTTTTAGAGGCTCAATTTAATTATTTTCTAAATTTTCGAAGAGAAAATATTTGTATAGAACTTCTAGAATTTGGCTATCCGGCCTTTTAGAGGCTCAATTTAATTATTTTCTAAATTTTCGAAGAGAAAATATTTGTATAGAACTTCTAGAATTTGGCTATCCGGCCTTTTAGAGGCTCAATTTAATTATTTTCTAAATTTTCGAAGAGAAAATATTTGTATAGAACTTCTAGTATTTGGCTATCCGGCCTTTTAGAGGCTCAATTTAATTGTTTTCTAAATTTTAGAAGAGAAAATATTTGTATAGAACTTCTAGAATTTGGCTATCCGGCCTTTTAGAGGCTCAATTTAATTGTTTTCCAAATTTTCGAAGAGAAAATATTTGTATAGAACTTCTAGAATTTGGCTATCCGGCCTTTTAGAGGCTCAATTTAATTGTTTTCTAAATTTTAGAAGAGAAAATATTTGTATAGAACTTCTAGAATTTGGCTATCCGGCCTTTTAGAGGCTCAATTTTATTATTTTCCAAATTTTCGAAGAGAAAATATTTGTATAGAACTTCTAGAATTTGGCTATCCGGCCTTTTAGAGGCTCAATTTAATTATTTTCTAAATTTTAGAAGAGAAAATATTTGTATAGAACTTCTAGAATTTGGCTATCCGGCCTTTTAGAGGCTCAATTTAATTGTTTTCTAAATTTTAGAAGAGAAAATATTTGTATAGAACTTCTAGAATTTGGCTATCCGGCCTTTTAGAGGCTCAATTTTATTATTTTCCAAATTTTCGAAGAGAAAATATTTGTATAGAATTTCTAGAATTTGGCTATCCGGCCTTTTAGAGGCTCAATTTAATTGTTTTCCAAATTTTCGAAAAGAAAATATTTGATAGAACTTATAGAATTTGGCTATCCGGCCTTTTAGAGGCTCAATTTTATTATTTTCCAAATTTTCGAAGAGAAAATATTTGTATAGAACTTCTAGAATTTGGCTATCCGGCCTTTTAGAGGCTCAATTTAATTATTTTCTAAATTTTCGAAGAGAAAATATTTGTATAGAACTTCTAGAATTTGGCTATCCGGCCTTTTAGAGGCTCAATTTAATTGTTTTCCAAATTTTCGAAGAGAAAATATTTGTATAGAACTTCTAGAATTTGGCTATCCGGCCTTTTAGAGGCTCAATTTAATTATTTTCTAAATTTTAGAAGAGAAAATATTTGTATAGAACTTCTAGAATTTGGCTATCCGGCCTTTTAGAGGCTCAATTTAATTGTTTTCTAAATTTTAGAAGAGAAAATATTTGTATAGAACTTCTAGAATTTGGCTATCCGGCCTTTTAGAGGCTCAATTTTATTATTTTCCAAATTTTCGAAGAGAAAATATTTGTATAGAACTTCTAGAATTTGGCTATCCGGCCTTTTAGAGGCTCAATTTAATTATTTTCTAAATTTTAGAAGAGAAAATATTTGTATAGAACTTCTAGAATTTGGCTATCCGGCCTTTTAGAGGCTCAATTTAATTGTTTTCTAAATTTTAGAAGAGAAAATATTTGTATAGAACTTCTAGAATTTGGCTATCCGGCCTTTTAGAGGCTCAATTTTATTATTTTCCAAATTTTCGAAGAGAAAATATTTGTATAGAACTTCTAGAATTTGGCTATCCGGCCTTTTAGAGGCTCAATTTAATTGTTTTCCAAATTTTCGAAGAGAAAATATTTGTATAGAACTTCTAGAATTTGGCTATCCGGCCTTTTAGAGGCTCAATTTTATTATTTTCCAAATTTTCGAAGAGAAAATATTTGTATAGAACTTCTAGAATTTGGCTATCCGGCCTTTTAGAGGCTCAATTTAATTATTTTCTAAATTTTCGAAGAGAAAATATTTGTATAGAACTTCTAGAATTTGGCTATCCGGCCTTTTAGAGGCTCAATTTAATTGTTTTCTAAATTTTCGAAGAGAAAATATTTGTATAGAACTTCTAGAATTTGGCTATCCGGCCTTTTAGAGGCTCAATTTAATTGTTTTCTAAATTTTAGAAGAGAAAATATTTGTATAGAACTTCTAGAATTTGGCTATCCGGCCTTTTAGAGGCTCAATTTAATTATTTTCTAAATTTTCGAAGAGAAAATATTTGTATAGAACTTCTAGAATTTGGCTATCCGGCTTTTTAGAGGCTCAATTTAATTGTTTTCCAAATTTTCGAAGAGAAAATATTTGTATAGAACTTCTAGAATTTGGCTATCCGGCCTTTTAGAGGCTCAATTTTATTATTTTCCAAATTTTCGAAGAGAAAATATTTGTATAGAACTTCTAGAATTTGGCTATCCGGCCTTTTAGAGGCTCAATTTAATTATTTTCTAAATTTTCGAAGAGAAAATATTTGTATAGAACTTCTAGAATTTGGCTATCCGGCCTTTTAGAGGCTCAATTTAATTGTTTTCCAAATTTTCGAAGAGAAAATATTTGTATAGAACTTCTAGAATTTGGCTATCCGGCCTTTTAGAGGCTCAATTTTATTATTTTCCAAATTTTCGAAGAGAAAATATTTGTATAGAACTTCTAGAATTTGGCTATCCGGCTTTTTAGAGGCTCAATTTAATTGTTTTCTAAATTTTAGAAGAGAAAATATTTGTATAGAACTTCTAGAATTTGGCTATCCGGCCTTTTAGAGGCTCAATTTAATTATTTTCTAAATTTTCGAAGAGAAAATATTTGTATAGAACTTCTAGAATTTGGCTATCCGGCTTTTTAGAGGCTCAATTTAATTGTTTTCTAAATTTTAGAAGAGAAAATATTTGTATAGAACTTCTAGAATTTGGCTATCCGGCCTTTTAGAGGCTCAATTTAATTGTTTTCTAAATTTTCGAAGAGAAAATATTTGTATAGAACTTCTAGAATTTGGCTATCCGGCTTTTTAGAGGCTCAATTTAATTGTTTTCCAAATTTTCGAAGAGAAAATATTTGTATAGAACTTCTAGAATTTGGCTATCCGGCTTTTTAGAGGCTCAATTTAATTGTTTTCCAAATTTTCGAAGAGAAAATATTTGTATAGAACTTCTAGAATTTGGCTATCCGGCCTTTTAGAGGCTCAATTTTATTATTTTCCAAATTTTCGAAGAGAAAATATTTGTATAGAACTTCTAGAATTTGGCTATCCGGCCTTTTAGAGGCTCAATTTAATTGTTTTCCAAATTTTCGAAGAGAAAATATTTGTATAGAACTTCTAGAATTTGGCTATCCGGCCTTTTAGAGGCTCAATTTTATTATTTTCCAAATTTTCGAAGAGAAAATATTTGTATAGAACTTCTAGAATTTGGCTATCCGGCCTTTTAGAGGCTCAATTTAATTATTTTCTAAATTTTCGAAGAGAAAATATTTGTATAGAACTTCTAGAATTTGGCTATCCGGCCTTTTAGAGGCTCAATTTAATTGTTTTCTAAATTTTCGAAGAGAAAATATTTGTATAGAACTTCTAGAATTTGGCTATCCGGCCTTTTAGAGGCTCAATTTAATTGTTTTCTAAATTTTAGAAGAGAAAATATTTGTATAGAACTTCTAGAATTTGGCTATCCGGCCTTTTAGAGGCTCAATTTAATTATTTTCTAAATTTTCGAAGAGAAAATATTTGTATAGAACTTCTAGAATTTGGCTATCCGGCTTTTTAGAGGCTCAATTTAATTGTTTTCCAAATTTTCGAAGAGAAAATATTTGTATAGAACTTCTAGAATTTGGCTATCCGGCCTTTTAGAGGCTCAATTTTATTATTTTCCAAATTTTCGAAGAGAAAATATTTGTATAGAACTTCTAGAATTTGGCTATCCGGCCTTTTAGAGGCTCAATTTAATTATTTTCTAAATTTTCGAAGAGAAAATATTTGTATAGAACTTCTAGAATTTGGCTATCCGGCCTTTTAGAGGCTCAATTTAATTGTTTTCCAAATTTTCGAAGAGAAAATATTTGTATAGAACTTCTAGAATTTGGCTATCCGGCCTTTTAGAGGCTCAATTTTATTATTTTCCAAATTTTCGAAGAGAAAATATTTGTATAGAACTTCTAGAATTTGGCTATCCGGCTTTTTAGAGGCTCAATTTAATTGTTTTCTAAATTTTAGAAGAGAAAATATTTGTATAGAACTTCTAGAATTTGGCTATCCGGCCTTTTAGAGGCTCAATTTAATTATTTTCTAAATTTTCGAAGAGAAAATATTTGTATAGAACTTCTAGAATTTGGCTATCCGGCTTTTTAGAGGCTCAATTTAATTGTTTTCTAAATTTTAGAAGAGAAAATATTTGTATAGAACTTCTAGAATTTGGCTATCCGGCCTTTTAGAGGCTCAATTTAATTGTTTTCTAAATTTTCGAAGAGAAAATATTTGTATAGAACTTCTAGAATTTGGCTATCCGGCTTTTTAGAGGCTCAATTTAATTGTTTTCCAAATTTTCGAAGAGAAAATATTTGTATAGAACTTCTAGAATTTGGCTATCCGGCTTTTTAGAGGCTCAATTTAATTGTTTTCCAAATTTTCGAAGAGAAAATATTTGTATAGAACTTCTAGAATTTGGCTATCCGGCCTTTTAGAGGCTCAATTTTATTATTTTCCAAATTTTCGAAGAGAAAATATTTGTATAGAACTTCTAGTATTTGGCTATCCGGCCTTTTAGAGGCTCAATTTAATTGTTTTCTAAATTTTAGAAGAGAAAATATTTGTATAGAACTTCTAGAATTTGGCTATCCGGCCTTTTAGAGGCTCAATTTAATTGTTTTCTAAATTTTCGAAGAGAAAATATTTGTATAGAACTTCTAGAATTTGGCTATCCGGCCTTTTAGAGGCTCAATTTAATTGATTTTCTAAATTTTCGAAGAGAAAATATTTGTATAGAACTTCTAGAATTTGGCTATCCGGCTTTTTAGAGGCTCAATTTAATTGTTTTCTAAATTTTAGAAGAGAAAATATTTGTATAGAACTTCTAGAATTTGGCTATCCGGCCTTTTAGAGGCTCAATTTAATTATTTTCTAAATTTTCGAAGAGAAAATATTTGTATAGAACTTCTAGAATTTGGCTATCCGGCTTTTTAGAGGCTCAATTTAATTGTTTTCTAAATTTTAGAAGAGAAAATATTTGTATAGAACTTCTAGAATTTGGCTATCCGGCCTTTTAGAGGCTCAATTTAATTATTTTCTAAATTTTCGAAGAGAAAATATTTGTATAGAACTTCTAGAATTTGGCTATCCGGCCTTTTAGAGGCTCAATTTAATTGTTTTCCAAATTTTCGAAGAGAAAATATTTGTATAGAACTTCTAGAATTTGGCTATCCGGCCTTTTAGAGGCTCAATTTAATTATTTTCTAAATTTTCGAAGAGAAAATATTTGTATAGAACTTCTAGAATTTGGCTATCCGGCCTTTTAGAGGCTCAATTTAATTGTTTTCCAAATTTTCGAAGAGAAAATATTTGTATAGAACTTCTAGAATTTGGCTATCCGGCCTTTTAGAGGCTCAATTTTATTATTTTCCAAATTTTCGAAGAGAAAATATTTGTATAGAACTTCTAGTATTTGGCTATCCGGCCTTTTAGAGGCTCAATTTAATTGTTTTCTAAATTTTAGAAGAGAAAATATTTGTATAGAACTTCTAGAATTTGGCTATCCGGCCTTTTAGAGGCTCAATTTAATTGTTTTCTAAATTTTCGAAGAGAAAATATTTGTATAGAACTTCTAGAATTTGGCTATCCGGCCTTTTAGAGGCTCAATTTAATTGTTTTCTAAATTTTCGAAGAGAAAATATTTGTATAGAACTTCTAGAATTTGGCTATCCGGCTTTTTAGAGGCTCAATTTAATTGTTTTCTAAATTTTAGAAGAGAAAATATTTGTATAGAACTTCTAGAATTTGGCTATCCGGCCTTTTAGAGGCTCAATTTAATTGTTTTCTAAATTTTCGAAGAGAAAATATTTGTATAGAACTTCTAGAATTTGGCTATCCGGCCTTTTAGAGGCTCAATTTAATTATTTTCTAAATTTTCGAAGAGAAAATATTTGTATAGAACTTCTAGAATTTGGCTATCCGGCCTTTTAGAGGCTCAATTTAATTGTTTTCCAAATTTTCGAAGAGAAAATATTTGTATAGAACTTCTAGAATTTGGCTATCCGGCCTTTTAGAGGCTCAATTTTATTATTTTCCAAATTTTCGAAGAGAAAATATTTGTATAGAACTTCTAGAATTTGGCTATCCGGCTTTTTAGAGGCTCAATTTAATTGTTTTCTAAATTTTAGAAGAGAAAATATTTGTATAGAACTTCTAGAATTTGGCTATCCGGCCTTTTAGAGGCTCAATTTAATTATTTTCTAAATTTTCGAAGAGAAAATATTTGTATAGAACTTCTAGAATTTGGCTATCCGGCCTTTTAGAGGCTCAATTTAATTGTTTTCTAAATTTTCGAAGAGAAAATATTTGTATAGAACTTCTAGAATTTGGCTATCCGGCTTTTTAGAGGCTCAATTTAATTGTTTTCCAAATTTTCGAAGAGAAAATATTTGTATAGAACTTCTAGAATTTGGCTATCCGGCCTTTTAGAGGCTCAATTTTATTATTTTCCAAATTTTCGAAGAGAAAATATTTGTATAGAACTTCTAGTATTTGGCTATCCGGCCTTTTAGAGGCTCAATTTAATTGTTTTCTAAATTTTAGAAGAGAAAATATTTGTATAGAACTTCTAGAATTTGGCTATCCGGCCTTTTAGAGGCTCAATTTAATTGTTTTCTAAATTTTCGAAGAGAAAATATTTGTATAGAACTTCTAGAATTTGGCTATCCGGCCTTTTAGAGGCTCAATTTAATTGTTTTCTAAATTTTCGAAGAGAAAATATTTGTATAGAACTTCTAGAATTTGGCTATCCGGCTTTTTAGAGGCTCAATTTAATTGTTTTCTAAATTTTAGAAGAGAAAATATTTGTATAGAACTTCTAGAATTTGGCTATCCGGCCTTTTAGAGGCTCAATTTAATTATTTTCTAAATTTTCGAAGAGAAAATATTTGTATAGAACTTCTAGAATTTGGCTATCCGGCTTTTTAGAGGCTCAATTTAATTGTTTTCTAAATTTTAGAAGAGAAAATATTTGTATAGAACTTCTAGAATTTGGCTATCCGGCCTTTTAGAGGCTCAATTTAATTATTTTCTAAATTTTCGAAGAGAAAATATTTGTATAGAACTTCTAGAATTTGGCTATCCGGCCTTTTAGAGGCTCAATTTAATTGTTTTCCAAATTTTCGAAGAGAAAATATTTGTATAGAACTTCTAGAATTTGGCTATCCGGCCTTTTAGAGGCTCAATTTAATTATTTTCTAAATTTTCGAAGAGAAAATATTTGTATAGAACTTCTAGAATTTGGCTATCCGGCCTTTTAGAGGCTCAATTTAATTGTTTTCCAAATTTTCGAAGAGAAAATATTTGTATAGAACTTCTAGAATTTGGCTATCCGGCCTTTTAGAGGCTCAATTTTATTATTTTCCAAATTTTCGAAGAGAAAATATTTGTATAGAACTTCTAGTATTTGGCTATCCGGCCTTTTAGAGGCTCAATTTAATTGTTTTCTAAATTTTAGAAGAGAAAATATTTGTATAGAACTTCTAGAATTTGGCTATCCGGCCTTTTAGAGGCTCAATTTAATTGTTTTCTAAATTTTCGAAGAGAAAATATTTGTATAGAACTTCTAGAATTTGGCTATCCGGCCTTTTAGAGGCTCAATTTAATTGTTTTCTAAATTTTCGAAGAGAAAATATTTGTATAGAACTTCTAGAATTTGGCTATCCGGCTTTTTAGAGGCTCAATTTAATTGTTTTCTAAATTTTAGAAGAGAAAATATTTGTATAGAACTTCTAGAATTTGGCTATCCGGCCTTTTAGAGGCTCAATTTAATTATTTTCTAAATTTTCGAAGAGAAAATATTTGTATAAAACTTCTAGAATTTGGCTATCCGGCTTTTTAGAGGCTCAATTTAATTGTTTTCTAAATTTTAGAAGAGAAAATATTTGTATAGAACTTCTAGAATTTGGCTATCCGGCCTTTTAGAGGCTCAATTTAATTATTTTCTAAATTTTCGAAGAGAAAATATTTGTATAGAACTTCTAGAATTTGGCTATCCGGCCTTTTAGAGGCTCAATTTAATTGTTTTCCAAATTTTCGAAGAGAAAATATTTGTATAGAACTTCTAGAATTTGGCTATCCGGCCTTTTAGAGGCTCAATTTAATTATTTTCTAAATTTTCGAAGAGAAAATATTTGTATAGAACTTCTAGAATTTGGCTATCCGGCCTTTTAGAGGCTCAATTTAATTATTTTCTAAATTTTCGAAGAGAAAATATTTGTATAGAACTTCTAGAATTTGGCTATCCGGCTTTTTAGAGGCTCAATTTAATTGTTTTCTAAATTTTAGAAGAGAAAATATTTGTATAGAACTTCTAGAATTTGGCTATTCGGCCTTTTAGAGGCTCAATTTAATTATTTTCTAAATTTTCGAAGAGAAAATATTTGTATAGAACTTCTAGAATTTGGCTATCCGGCCTTTTAGAGGCTCAATTTAATTGTTTTCCAAATTTTCGAAGAGAAAATATTTGTATAGAACTTCTAGAATTTGGCTATCCGGCCTTTTAGAGGCTCAATTTTATTATTTTCCAAATTTTCGAAGAGAAAATATTTGTATAGAACTTCTAGAATTTGGCTATCCGGCCTTTTAGAGGCTCAATTTAATTATTTTCTAAATTTTAGAAGAGAAAATATTTGTATAGAACTTCTAGAATTTGGCTATCCGGCCTTTTAGAGGCTCAATTTAATTGTTTTCTAAATTTTAGAAGAGAAAATATTTGTATAGAACTTCTAGAATTTGGCTATCCGGCCTTTTAGAGGCTCAATTTTATTATTTTCCAAATTTTCGAAGAGAAAATATTTGTATAGAACTTCTAGAATTTGGCTATCCGGCCTTTTAGAGGCTCAATTTAATTATTTTCTAAATTTTAGAAGAGAAAATATTTGTATAGAACTTCTAGAATTTGGCTATCCGGCCTTTTAGAGGCTCAATTTAATTGTTTTCTAAATTTTAGAAGAGAAAATATTTGTATAGAACTTCTAGAATTTGGCTATCCGGCCTTTTAGAGGCTCAATTTTATTATTTTCCAAATTTTCGAAGAGAAAATATTTGTATAGAACTTCTAGAATTTGGCTATCCGGCCTTTTAGAGGCTCAATTTAATTGTTTTCTAAATTTTAGAAGAGAAAATATTTGTATAGAACTTCTAGAATTTGGCTATCCGGCCTTTTAGAGGCTCAATTTAATTGTTTTCTAAATTTTCGAAGAGAAAATATTTGTATAGAACTTCTAGAATTTGGCTATCCGGCCTTTTAGAGGCTCAATTTAATTGTTTTCCAAATTTTCGAAGAGAAAATATTTGTATAGAACTTCTAGAATTTGGCTATCCGGCCTTTTAGAGGCTCAATTTAATTATTTTCTAAATTTTAGAAGAGAAAATATTTGTATAGAACTTCTAGAATTTGGCTATCCGGCCTTTTAGAGGCTCAATTTAATTGTTTTCTAAATTTTAGAAGAGAAAATATTTGTATAGAACTTCTAGAATTTGGCTATCCGGCCTTTTAGAGGCTCAATTTTATTATTTTCCAAATTTTCGAAGAGAAAATATTTGTATAGAACTTCTAGAATTTGGCTATCCGGCCTTTTAGAGGCTCAATTTAATTATTTTCTAAATTTTAGAAGAGAAAATATTTGTATAGAACTTCTAGAATTTGGCTATCCGGCCTTTTAGAGGCTCAATTTAATTGTTTTCTAAATTTTAGAAGAGAAAATATTTGTATAGAACTTCTAGAATTTGGCTATCCGGCCTTTTAGAGGCTCAATTTTATTATTTTCCAAATTTTCGAAGAGAAAATATTTGTATAGAACTTCTAGAATTTGGCTATCCGGCCTTTTAGAGGCTCAATTTAATTGTTTTCCAAATTTTCGAAGAGAAAATATTTGTATAGAACTTCTAGAATTTGGCTATCCGGCTTTTTAGAGGCTCAATTTTATTATTTTCCAAATTTTCGAAGAGAAAATATTTGTATAGAACTTCTAGAATTTGGCTATCCGGCCTTTTAGAGGCTCAATTTAATTGTTTTCTAAATTTTCGAAGAGAAAATATTTGTATAGAACTTCTAGAATTTGGCTATCCGGCCTTTTAGAGGCTCAATTTAATTGTTTTCTAAATTTTAGAAGAGAAAATATTTGTATAGAACTTCTAGAATTTGGCTATCCGGCCTTTTAGAGGCTCAATTTAATTGTTTTCTAAATTTTCGAAGAGAAAATATTTGTATAGAACTTCTAGAATTTGGCTATCCGGCCTTTTAGAGGCTCAATTTAATTGTTTTCCAAATTTTCGAAGAGAAAATATTTGTATAGAACTTCTAGAATTTGGCTATCCGGCTTTTTAGAGGCTCAATTTTATTATTTTCCAAATTTTCGAAGAGAAAATATTTGTATAGAACTTCTAGAATTTGGCTATCCGGCCTTTTAGAGGCTCAATTTAATTGTTTTCCAAATTTTCGAAGAGAAAATATTTGTATAGAACTTCTAGAATTTGGCTATCCGGCCTTTTAGAGGCTCAATTTAATTGTTTTCTAAATTTTAGAAGAGAAAATATTTGTATAGAACTTCTAGAATTTGGCTATCCGGCCTTTTAGAGGCTCAATTTAATTGTTTTCCAAATTTTCGAAGAGAAAATATTTGTATAGAACTTCTAGAATTTGGCTATCCGGCCTTTTAGAGGCTCAATTTAATTGTTTTCTAAATTTTAGAAGAGAAAATATTTGTATAGAACTTCTAGAATTTGGCTATCCGGCCTTTTAGAGGCTCAATTTTATTATTTTCCAAATTTTCGAAGAGAAAATATTTGTATAGAACTTCTAGAATTTGGCTATCCGGCCTTTTAGAGGCTCAATTTAATTGTTTTCCAAATTTTCGAAGAGAAAATATTTGTATAGAACTTCTAGAATTTGGCTATCCGGCTTTTTAGAGGCTCAATTTAATTGTTTTCCAAATTTTAGAAGAGAAAATATTTGTATAGAACTTCTAGAATTTGGCTATCCGGCTTTTTAGAGGCTCAATTTAATTGTTTTCTAAATTTTAGAAGAGAAAATATTTGTATAGAACTTCTAGAATTTGGCTATCCGGCCTTTTAGAGGCTCAATTTTATTATTTTCCAAATTTTCGAAGAGAAAATATTTGTATAGAACTTCTAGAATTTGGCTATCCGGCCTTTTAGAGGCTCAATTTAATTGTTTTCCAAATTTTCGAAGAGAAAATATTTGTATAGAACTTCTAGAATTTGGCTATCCGGCCTTTTAGAGGCTCAATTTAATTGTTTTCTAAATTTTAGAAGAGAAAATATTTGTATAGAACTTCTAGAATTTGGCTATCCGGCCTTTTAGAGGCTCAATTTAATTGTTTTCCAAATTTTCGAAGAGAAAATATTTGTATAGAACTTCTAGAATTTGGCTATCCGGCCTTTTAGAGGCTCAATTTAATTGTTTTCTAAATTTTAGAAGAGAAAATATTTGTATAGAACTTCTAGAATTTGGCTATCCGGCCTTTTAGAGGCTCAATTTTATTATTTTCCAAATTTTCGAAGAGAAAATATTTGTATAGAACTTCTAGTATTTGGCTATCCGGCCTTTTAGAGGCTCAATTTAATTGTTTTCTAAATTTTAGAAGAGAAAATATTTGTATAGAACTTCTAGTATTTGGCTATCCGGCCTTTTAGAGGCTCAATTTAATTGTTTTCCAAATTTTCGAAGAGAAAATATTTGTATAGAACTTCTAGAATTTGGCTATCCGGCCTTTTAGAGGCTCAATTTAATTATTTTCTAAATTTTCGAAGAGAAAATATTTGTATAGAACTTCTAGAATTTGGCTATCCGGCCTTTTAGAGGCTCAATTTAATTATTTTCTAAATTTTCGAAGAGAAAATATTTGTATAGAACTTCTAGAATTTGGCTATCCGGCTTTTTAGAGGCTCAATTTAATTGTTTTCTAAATTTTAGAAGAGAAAATATTTGTATAGAACTTCTAGAATTTGGCTATTCGGCCTTTTAGAGGCTCAATTTAATTATTTTCTAAATTTTCGAAGAGAAAATATTTGTATAGAACTTCTAGAATTTGGCTATCCGGCCTTTTAGAGGCTCAATTTAATTGTTTTCCAAATTTTCGAAGAGAAAATATTTGTATAGAACTTCTAGAATTTGGCTATCCGGCCTTTTAGAGGCTCAATTTTATTATTTTCCAAATTTTCGAAGAGAAAATATTTGTATAGAACTTCTAGAATTTGGCTATCCGGCCTTTTAGAGGCTCAATTTAATTATTTTCTAAATTTTAGAAGAGAAAATATTTGTATAGAACTTCTAGAATTTGGCTATCCGGCCTTTTAGAGGCTCAATTTAATTGTTTTCTAAATTTTAGAAGAGAAAATATTTGTATAGAACTTCTAGAATTTGGCTATCCGGCCTTTTAGAGGCTCAATTTTATTATTTTCCAAATTTTCGAAGAGAAAATATTTGTATAGAACTTCTAGAATTTGGCTATCCGGCCTTTTAGAGGCTCAATTTAATTATTTTCTAAATTTTAGAAGAGAAAATATTTGTATAGAACTTCTAGAATTTGGCTATCCGGCCTTTTAGAGGCTCAATTTAATTGTTTTCTAAATTTTAGAAGAGAAAATATTTGTATAGAACTTCTAGAATTTGGCTATCCGGCCTTTTAGAGGCTCAATTTTATTATTTTCCAAATTTTCGAAGAGAAAATATTTGTATAGAACTTCTAGAATTTGGCTATCCGGCCTTTTAGAGGCTCAATTTAATTGTTTTCCAAATTTTCGAAGAGAAAATATTTGTATAGAACTTCTAGAATTTGGCTATCCGGCTTTTTAGAGGCTCAATTTTATTATTTTCCAAATTTTCGAAGAGAAAATATTTGTATAGAACTTCTAGAATTTGGCTATCCGGCCTTTTAGAGGCTCAATTTAATTGTTTTCTAAATTTTCGAAGAGAAAATATTTGTATAGAACTTCTAGAATTTGGCTATCCGGCCTTTTAGAGGCTCAATTTAATTGTTTTCTAAATTTTAGAAGAGAAAATATTTGTATAGAACTTCTAGAATTTGGCTATCCGGCCTTTTAGAGGCTCAATTTAATTGTTTTCTAAATTTTCGAAGAGAAAATATTTGTATAGAACTTCTAGAATTTGGCTATCCGGCCTTTTAGAGGCTCAATTTAATTGTTTTCCAAATTTTCGAAGAGAAAATATTTGTATAGAACTTCTAGAATTTGGCTATCCGGCTTTTTAGAGGCTCAATTTTATTATTTTCCAAATTTTCGAAGAGAAAATATTTGTATAGAACTTCTAGAATTTGGCTATCCGGCCTTTTAGAGGCTCAATTTAATTGTTTTCCAAATTTTCGAAGAGAAAATATTTGTATAGAACTTCTAGAATTTGGCTATCCGGCCTTTTAGAGGCTCAATTTAATTGTTTTCTAAATTTTAGAAGAGAAAATATTTGTATAGAACTTCTAGAATTTGGCTATCCGGCCTTTTAGAGGCTCAATTTAATTGTTTTCCAAATTTTCGAAGAGAAAATATTTGTATAGAACTTCTAGAATTTGGCTATCCGGCCTTTTAGAGGCTCAATTTAATTGTTTTCTAAATTTTAGAAGAGAAAATATTTGTATAGAACTTCTAGAATTTGGCTATCCGGCCTTTTAGAGGCTCAATTTTATTATTTTCCAAATTTTCGAAGAGAAAATATTTGTATAGAACTTCTAGAATTTGGCTATCCGGCCTTTTAGAGGCTCAATTTAATTGTTTTCCAAATTTTCGAAGAGAAAATATTTGTATAGAACTTCTAGAATTTGGCTATCCGGCTTTTTAGAGGCTCAATTTAATTGTTTTCCAAATTTTAGAAGAGAAAATATTTGTATAGAACTTCTAGAATTTGGCTATCCGGCTTTTTAGAGGCTCAATTTAATTGTTTTCTAAATTTTAGAAGAGAAAATATTTGTATAGAACTTCTAGAATTTGGCTATCCGGCCTTTTAGAGGCTCAATTTTATTATTTTCCAAATTTTCGAAGAGAAAATATTTGTATAGAACTTCTAGAATTTGGCTATCCGGCCTTTTAGAGGCTCAATTTAATTGTTTTCCAAATTTTCGAAGAGAAAATATTTGTATAGAACTTCTAGAATTTGGCTATCCGGCCTTTTAGAGGCTCAATTTAATTGTTTTCTAAATTTTAGAAGAGAAAATATTTGTATAGAACTTCTAGAATTTGGCTATCCGGCCTTTTAGAGGCTCAATTTAATTGTTTTCCAAATTTTCGAAGAGAAAATATTTGTATAGAACTTCTAGAATTTGGCTATCCGGCCTTTTAGAGGCTCAATTTAATTGTTTTCTAAATTTTAGAAGAGAAAATATTTGTATAGAACTTCTAGAATTTGGCTATCCGGCCTTTTAGAGGCTCAATTTTATTATTTTCCAAATTTTCGAAGAGAAAATATTTGTATAGAACTTCTAGAATTTGGCTATCCGGCCTTTTAGAGGCTCAATTTAATTGTTTTCCAAATTTTCGAAGAGAAAATATTTGTATAGAACTTCTAGAATTTGGCTATCCGGCTTTTTAGAGGCTCAATTTTATTATTTTCCAAATTTTCGAAGAGAAAATATTTGTATAGAACTTCTAGAATTTGGCTATCCGGCCTTTTAGAGGCTCAATTTAATTGTTTTCTAAATTTTCGAAGAG
>CAVMJV010000405.1:0-45861 GCA_963681835.1 Meloidogyne enterolobii
CTGAACAGCAATTCTAAATAAATAAAATAAGATTTATAAAATTACACTTCAATTGTAATTGACGACATTTTTTTATATACGTTTTATTTCTATTATGTATTTTTAATTTTCGAGAATAATTCATAAATGGACTAAAACGCAGCATGTCAGGCTTACTTGAGCTGAACAGCAATTCTAAATAAATAAAATAAGATTTATAAAATTACACTTCAATTGTAATTGACGACATTTTTTATATACGTTTTATTTCTATTATGTATTTTTAATTTTCGAGAATAATTCATAAATGGACTAAAACGCAGCATGTCAGGCTTACTTGAGCTGAACAGCAATTCTAAATAAATAAAATAAGATTCATAAAATTACACTTCAATTGTAATTGACGACATTTTTTTATATACGTTTTATTTCTATTATGTATTTTTAATTTTCGAGAATAATTCATAAATGGACTAAAACGCAGCATGTCAGGCTTACTTGAGCTGAACAGCAATTCTAAATAAATAAAATAAGATTTATAAAATTACACTTCAATTGTAATTGACGACATTTTTTTATATACGTTTTATTTATATTATGTATTTTTAATTTTCGAGAATAATTCATAAATGGACTAAAACGCAGCATGTCAGGCTTACTTGAGCTGAACAGCAATTCTAAATAAATAAAATAAGATTCATAAAATTACACTTCAATTGTAATTGACGACATTTTTTTATATACGTTTTATTTCTATTATGTATTTTTAATTTTCGAGAATAATTCATAAATGGACTAAAACGCAGCATGTCAGGCTTACTTGAGCTGAACAGCAATTCTAAATAAATAAAATAAGATTCATAAAATTACACTTCAATTGTAATTGACGACATTTTTTTATATACGTTTTATTTCTATTATGTATTTTTAATTTTCGAGAATAATTCATAAATGGACTAAAACGCAGCATGTCAGGCTTACTTGAGCTGAACAGCAATTCTAAATAAATAAAATAAGATTTATAAAATTACACTTCAATTGTAATTGACGACATTTTTTTATATACGTTTTATTTCTATTATGTATTTTTAATTTTCGAGAATAATTCATAAATGGACTAAAACGCAGCATGTCAGGCTTACTTGAGCTGAACAGCAATTCTAAATAAATAAAATAAGATTCATAAAATTACACTTCAATTGTAATTGACGACATTTTTTTATATACGTTTTATTTCTATTATGTATTTTTAATTTTCGAGAATAATTCATAAATGGACTAAAACGCAGCATGTCAGGCTTACTTGAGCTGAACAGCAATTCTAAATAAATAAAATAAGATTCATAAAATTACACTTCAATTGTAATTGACGACATTTTTTTATATACGTTTTATTTCTATTATGTATTTTTAATTTTCGAGAATAATTCATAAATGGACTAAAACGCAGCATGTCAGGCTTACTTGAGCTGAACAGCAATTCTAAATAAATAAAATAAGATTCATAAAATTACACTTCAATTGTAATTGACTACATTTTTTTATATACGTTTTATTTCTATTATGTATTTTTAATTTTCGAGAATAATTCATAAATGGACTAAAACGCAGCATGTCAGGCTTACTTGAGCTGAACAGCAATTCTAAATAAATAAAATAAGATTCATAAAATTACACTTCAATTGTAATTGACGTCATTTTTTTATATACGTTTTATTTCTATTATGTATTTTTAATTTTCGAGAATAATTCATAAATGGACTAAAACGCAGCATGTCAGGCTTACTGGAGCTGAACAGCAATTCTAAATAAATAAAATAAGATTTATAAAATTACACTTCAATTGTAATTGACGACATTTTTTTATATACGTTTTATTTCTATTATGTATTTTTAATTTTCGAGAATAATTCATAAATGGACTAAAACGCAGCATGTCAGGCTTACTTGAGCTGAACAGCAATTCTAAATAAATAAAATAAGATTCATAAAATTACACTTCAATTGTAATTGACGACATTTTTTTATATACGTTTTATTTCTATTATGTATTTTTAATTTTCGAGAATAATTCATTAATGGACTAAAACGAAGCATGTTAGGCTTACTTGAGCTGAACAGCAATTCTAAATAAATAAAATAAGATTCATAAAATTACACTTCAATTGTAATTGACGACATTTTTTTATATACGTTTTATTTCTATTATGTATTTTTAATTTTCGAGAATAATTCATTAATGGACTAAAACGCAGCATGTCAGGCTTACTTGAGCTGAACAGCAATTCTAAATAAATAAAATAAGATTCATAAAATTACACTTCAATTGTAATTGACGACATTTTTTTATATGTTTTATTTCTATTATGTATTTTTAATTTTCGAGAATAATTCATAAATGGACTAAAACGCAGCATGTCAGGCTTACTTGAGCTGAACAGCAATTCTAAATAAATAAAATAAGATTCATAAAATTACACTTCAATTGTAATTGACGACATTTTTTTATATACGTTTTATTTCTATTATGTATTTTTAATTTTCGAGAATAATTCATAAATGGAATAAAACGCAGCATGTCAGGCTTACTTGAGCTGAACAGCAATTCTAAATAAATAAAATAAGATTTATAAAATTACACTTAATTGTAATTGACGACATTTTTTTATATACGTTTTATTTCTATTATGTATTTTTAATTTTCGAGAATAATTCATAAATGGACTAAAACGCAGCATGTCAGGCTTACTTGAGCTGAACAGCAATTCTAAATAAATAAAATAAGATTCATAAAATTACACTTCAATTGTAATTGACGACATTTTTTTATATACGTTTTATTTCTATTAAGTATTTTTAATTTTCGAGAATAATTCATAAATGGACTAAAACGCAGCATGTCAGGCTTACTTGAGCTGAACAGCAATTCTAAATAAATAAAATAAGATTCATAAAATTATACTTCAATTGTAATTGACGACATTTTTTTATATACGTTTTATTTCTATTATGTATTTTTAATTTTCGAGAATAATTCATAAATGGAATAAAACGCAGCATGTCAGGCTTACTTGAGCTGAACAGCAATTCTAAATAAATAAAATAAGATTTATAAAATTACACTTAATTGTAATTGACGACATTTTTTTATATACGTTTTATTTCTATTATGTATTTTTAATTTTCGAGAATAATTCATAAATGGACTAAAACGCAGCATGTCAGGCTTACTGGAGCTGAACAGCAATTCTAAATAAATAAAATAAGATTCATAAAATTACACTTCAATTGTAATTGACGACATTTTTATATATACGTTTTATTTCTATTATGTATTTTTAATTTTCGTGAATAATTCATAAATGGACTAAAACGCAGCATGTATAGGCTTATGGAGCTGAACAGCAATTCTAAATAAATAAAATAAGATTCATAAAATTACACTTCAATTGTAATTGACGACATTTTTATATATACGTTTTATTTCTATTATGTATTTTTAATTTTCGAGAATAATTCATAAATGGACTAAAACGCAGCATGTCAGGCTTACTTGAGCTGAACAGCAATTCTAAATAAATAAAATAAGATTCATAAAATTACACTTCAATTGTAATTGACGACATTTTTTTATATACGTTTTATTTCTATTATGTATTTTTAATTTTCGAGAATAATTCATAAATGGACTAAAAGCAGCATGTCAGGCTTACTTGAGCTGAACAGCAATTCTAAATAAATAAAATAAGATTCATAAAATTACACTTCAATTGTAATTGACGACATTTTTTTATATACGTTTTATTTCTATTATGTATTTTTTATTTTCGAGAATAATTCATAAATGGACTAAAACGCAGCATGTCAGGCTTACTTGAGCTGAACAGCAATTCTAAATAAATAAAATATGATTCATAAAATTACACTTCAATTGTAATTGACGACATTTTTTTATATACGTTTTATTTCTATTATGTATTTTTAATTTTCGAGAATAATTCATAAATGGACTAAAACGCAGCATGTCAGGCTTACTTGAGCTGAACAGCAATTCTAAATAAATAAAATAAGATTCATAAAATTACACTTCAATTGTAATTGACGACATTTTTTTATATACGTTTTATTTCTATTATGTATTTTTAATTTTCGAGAATAATTCATAAATGGACTAAAACGCAGCATGTCAGGCTTACTTGAGCTGAACAGCAATTCTAAATATATAAAATAAGATTTATAAAATTACACTTCAATTGTAATTGACGACATTTTTTTATATACGTTTTATTTCTATTATGTATTTTTAATTTTCGAGAATAATTCATAAATGGACTAAAACGCAGCATGTCAGGCTTACTTGAGCTGAACAGCAATTCTAAATAAATAAAATAAGATTCATAAAATTACACTTCAATTGTAATTGACGACATTTTTTTATATACGTTTTATTTCTATTATGTATTTTTAATTTTCGAGAATAATTCATAAATGGACTAAAACGCAGCATGTCAGGCTTACTGGAGCTGAACAGCAATTCTAAATAAATAAAATAAGATTCATAAAATTACACTTCAATTGTAATTGACGACATTTTTTTATATATGTTTTATTTCTATTATGTATTTTTAATTTTCGAGAATAATTCATAAATGGACTAAAACGCAGCATGTCAGGCTTATGGAGCTGAACAGCAATTCTAAATAAATAAAATAAGATTCATAAAATTACACTTCAATTTTATGAATTGACGACATTTTTTTATATACGTTTTATTTCTATTATGTATTTTTAATTTTCGAGAATAATTCATAAATGGACTAAAAGCAGCATGTCAGGCTTACTGGAGCTGAACAGCAATTCTAAATAAATAAAATAAGATTTATAAAATTACACTTCAATTGTAATTGACGACATTTTTTTATATACGTTTTATTTCTATTATGTATTTTTAATTTTCGAGAATAATTCATAAATGGACTAAAACGCAGCATGTCAGGCTTACTTGAGCTGAACAGCAATTCTAAATAAATAAAATAAGATTCATAAAATTACACATCAATTGTAATTGACGACATTTTTTTATATACGTTTTATTTCTATTATGTATTTTTAATTTTCGAGAATAATTCATAAATGGACTAAAAGCAGCATGTCAGGCTTACTTGAGCTGAACAGCAATTCTAAATAAATAAAATTAGATTCATAAAATTACACTTCAATTGTAATTGACGACATTTTTTTATATACGTTTTATTTCTATTATGTATTTTTAATTTTCGAGAATAATTCATTAATGGACTAAAACGCAGCATGTCAGGCTTACTTGAGCTGAACAGCAATTCTAAATAAATAAAATAAGATTCATAAAATTACACTTCAATTGTAATTGACGACATTTTTTTATATACGTTTTATTTCTATTATGTATTTTTAATTTTCGAGAATAATTCATTAATGGACTAAAACGCAGCATGTCAGGCTTACTTGAGCTGAACAGCAATTCTAAATAAATAAAATAAGATTCATAAAATTACACTTCAATTGTAATTGACGACATTTTTTTATATACGTTTTATTTCTATTATGTATTTTTAATTTTCGAGAATAATTCATAAATGGACTAAAACGCAGCATGTCAGGCTTACTTGAGCTGAACAGCAATTCTAAATAAATAAAATAAGATTTATAAAATTACACTTCAATTGTAATTGACGACATTTTTTTATATACGTTTTATTTCTATTATGTATTTTTAATTTTCGAGAATAATTCATAAATGGACTAAAACGCAGCATGTCAGGCTTACTTGAGCTGAACAGCAATTCTAAATAAATAAAATAAGATTCATAAAATTACACTTCAATTGTAATTGACGACATTTTTTTATATACGTTTTATTTCTATTATGTATTTTTAATTTTCGAGAATAATTCATAAATGGACTAAAACGCAGCATGTCAGGCTTACTGGAGCTGAACAGCAATTCTAAATAAATAAAATAAGATTTATAAAATTACACTTCAATTGTAATTGACGACATTTTTTTATATACGTTTTATTTCTATTATGTATTTTTAATTTTCGAGAATAATTCATAAATGGACTAAAACGCAGCATGTCAGGCTTACTTGAGCTGAACAGCAATTCTAAATAAATAAAATAAGATTCATAAAATTACACTTCAATTGTAATTGACGACATTTTTTTATATACGTTTTATTTCTATTATGTATTTTTAATTTTCGAGAATAATTCATTAATGGACTAAAACGCAGCATGTCAGGCTTACTTGAGCTGAACAGCAATTCTAAATAAATAAAATAAGATTCATAAAATTACACTTCAATTGTAATTGACGACATTTTTTTATATACGTTTTATTTCTATTATGTATTTTTAATTTTCGAGAATAATTCATAAATGGACTAAAACGCAGCATGTCAGGCTTACTTGAGCTGAACAGCAATTCTAAATAAATAAAATAAGATTTATAAAATTACACTTCAATTGTAATTGACGACATTTTTTTATATACGTTTTATTTCTATTATGTATTTTTAATTTTCGAGAATAATTCATAAATGGACTAAAACGCAGCATGTCAGGCTTACTTGAGCTGAACAGCAATTCTAAATAAATAAAATAAGATTCATAAAATTACACTTCAATTGTAATTGACGACATTTTTTTATATACGTTTTATTTCTATTATGTATTTTTAATTTTCGAGAATAATTCATAAATGGACTAAAACGCAGCATGTCAGGCTTACTGGAGCTGAACAGCAATTCTAAATAAATAAAATAAGATTTATAAAATTACACTTCAATTGTAATTGACGACATTTTTTTATATACGTTTTATTTCTATTATGTATTTTTAATTTTCGAGAATAATTCATAAATGGACTAAAACGCAGCATGTCAGGCTTACTTGAGCTGAACAGCAATTCTAAATAAATAAAATAAGATTCATAAAATTACACTTCAATTGTAATTGACGACATTTTTTTATATACGTTTTATTTCTATTATGTATTTTTAATTTTCGAGAATAATTCATTAATGGACTAAAACGCAGCATGTCAGGCTTACTTGAGCTGAACAGCAATTCTAAATAAATAAAATAAGATTCATAAAATTACACTTCAATTGTAATTGACGACATTTTTTTATATACGTTTTATTTCTATTATGTATTTTTAATTTTCGAGAATAATTCATTAATGGACTAAAACGCAGCATGTCAGGCTTACTTGAGCTGAACAGCAATTCTAAATAAATAAAATAAGATTCATAAAATTACACTTCAATTGTAATTGACGACATTTTTTTATATACGTTTTATTTCTATTATGTATTTTTAATTTTCGAGAATAATTCATTAATGGACTAAAACGCAGCATGTCAGGCTTACTTGAGCTGAACAGCAATTCTAAATAAATAAAATAAGATTCATAAAATTACACTTCAATTGTAATTGACGACATTTTTTTATATACGTTTTATTTCTATTATGTATTTTTAATTTTCGAGAATAATTCATAAATGGACTAAAACGCAGCATGTCAGGCTTACTTGAGCTGAACAGCAATTCTAAATAAATAAAATAAGATTTATAAAATTACACTTCAATTGTAATTGACGACATTTTTTTATATACGTTTTATTTCTATTATGTATTTTTAATTTTCGAGAATAATTCATAAATGGACTAAAACGCAGCATGTCAGGCTTACTTGAGCTGAACAGCAATTCTAAATAAATAAAATAAGATTCATAAAATTACACTTCAATTGTAATTGACGACATTTTTTTATATACGTTTTATTTCTATTATGTATTTTTAATTTTCGAGAATAATTCATAAATGGACTAAAACGCAGCATGTCAGGCTTACTGGAGCTGAACAGCAATTCTAAATAAATAAAATAAGATTTATAAAATTACACTTCAATTGTAATTGACGACATTTTTTTATATACGTTTTATTTCTATTATGTATTTTTAATTTTCGAGAATAATTCATAAATGGACTAAAACGCAGCATGTCAGGCTTACTTGAGCTGAACAGCAATTCTAAATAAATAAAATAAGATTCATAAAATTACACTTCAATTGTAATTGACGACATTTTTTTATATACGTTTTATTTCTATTATGTATTTTTAATTTTCGAGAATAATTCATTAATGGACTAAAACGCAGCATGTCAGGCTTACTTGAGCTGAACAGCAATTCTAAATAAATAAAATAAGATTCATAAAATTACACTTCAATTGTAATTGACGACATTTTTTTATATACGTTTTATTTCTATTATGTATTTTTAATTTTCGAGAATAATTCATTAATGGACTAAAACGCAGCATGTCAGGCTTACTTGAGCTGAACAGCAATTCTAAATAAATAAAATAAGATTCATAAAATTACACTTCAATTGTAATTGACGACATTTTTTTATATACGTTTTATTTCTATTATGTATTTTTAATTTTCGAGAATAATTCATTAATGGACTAAAACGCAGCATGTCAGGCTTACTTGAGCTGAACAGCAATTCTAAATAAATAAAATAAGATTCATAAAATTACACTTCAATTGTAATTGACGACATTTTTTTATATACGTTTTATTTCTATTATGTATTTTTAATTTTCGAGAATAATTCATAAATGGACTAAAAGCAGCATGTCAGGCTTACTTGAGCTGAACAGCAATTCTAAATAAATAAAATAAGATTCATAAAATTACACTTCAATTGTAATTGACGACATTTTTTTATATACGTTTTATTTCTATTATGTATTTTTAATTTTCGAGAATAATTCATAAATGGACTAAAAGCAGCATGTCAGGCTTACTTGAGCTGAACAGCAATTCTAAATAAATAAAATAAGATTCATAAAATTACACTTCAATTGTAATTGACGACATTTTTTTATATACGTTTTATTTCTATTATGTATTTTTAATTTTCGAGAATAATTCATAAATGGACTAAAACGCAGCATGTCAGGCTTACTTGAGCTGAACAGCAATTCTAAATAAATAAAATGAGATTCATAAAATTACACTTCAATTGTAATTGACGACATTTTTTTATATACGTTTTATTTCTATTATGTATTTTTAATTTTCGAGAATAATTCATAAATGGACTAAAACGCAGCATGTCAGGCTTACTTGAGCTGAACAGCAATTCTAAATATATAAAATAAGATTTATAAAATTACACTTCAATTGTAATTGACGACATTTTTTTATATACGTTTTATTTCTATTATGTATTTTTAATTTTCGAGAATAATTCATAAATGGACTAAAACGCAGCATGTCAGGCTTACTTGAGCTGAACAGCAATTCTAAATAAATAAAATAAGATTCATAAAATTACACTTCAATTGTAATTGACGACATTTTTTTATATACGTTTTATTTCTATTATGTATTTTTAATTTTCGAGAATAATTCATAAATGGACTAAAAGCAGCATGTCAGGCTTACTTGAGCTGAACAGCAATTCTAAATAAATAAAATAAGATTCATAAAATTACACTTCAATTGTAATTGACGACATTTTTTTATATACGTTTTATTTCTATTATGTATTTTTAATTTTCGAGAATAATTCATAAATGGACTAAAACGCAGCATGTCAGGCTTACTTGAGCTGAACAGCAATTCTAAATATATAAAATAAGATTTATAAAATTACACTTCAATTGTAATTGACGACATTTTTTTATATACGTTTTATTTCTATTATGTATTTTTAATTTTCGAGAATAATTCATAAATGGACTAAAACGCAGCATGTCAGGCTTACTTGAGCTGAACAGCAATTCTAAATAAATAAAATAAGATTCATAAAATTACACTTCAATTGTAATTGACGACATTTTTTTATATACGTTTTATTTCTATTATGTATTTTTAATTTTCGAGAATAATTCATAAATGGACTAAAACGCAGCATGTCAGGCTTACTTGAGCTGAACAGCAATTCTAAATATATAAAATAAGATTTATAAAATTACACTTCAATTGTAATTGACGACATTTTTTTATATACGTTTTATTTCTATTATGTATTTTTAATTTTCGAGAATAATTCATAAATGGACTAAAACGCAGCATGTCAGGCTTACTTGAGCTGAACAGCAATTCTAAATAAATAAAATAAGATTCATAAAATTACACTTCAATTGTAATTGACGACATTTTTTATATATGTTTTATTTCTATTATGTATTTTTAATTTTCGAGAATAATTCATAAATGGACTAAAACGCAGCATGTCAGGCTTACTTGAGCTGAACAGCAATTCTAAATAAATAAAATAAGATTCATAAAATTACACTTCAATTGTAATTGACGACATTTTTTTATATACGTTTTATTTCTATTATGTATTTTTAATTTTCGAGAATAATTCATAAATGGACTAAAACGCAGCATGTCAGGCTTACTTTAGCTGAACAGCAATTCTAAATAAATAAAATAAGATTCATAAAATTACACTTCAATTGTAATTGACGACATTTTTTTATATACGTTTTATTTCTATTATGTATTTTTAATTTTCGAGAATAATTCATAAATGGACTAAAACGCAGCATGTCAGGCTTACTTTAGCTGAACAGCAATTCTAAATAAATAAAATAAGATTCATAAAATTACACTTCAATTGTAATTGACGACATTTTTTTATATACGTTTTATTTCTATTATGTATTTTTAATTTTCGAGAATAATTCATAAATGGACTAAAACGCAGCATGTCAGGCTTACTTTAGCTGAACAGCAATTCTAAATAAATAAAATAAGATTCATAAAATTACACTTCAATTGTAATTGACGACATTTTTTTATATACGTTTTATTTCTATTATGTATTTTTAATTTTATAGAATAATTCATAAATGGACTAAAACGCAGCATGTCAGGCTTACTTTAGCTGAACAGCAATTCTAAATAAATAAAATAAGATTCATAAAATTACACTTCAATTGTAATTGACGACATTTTTTTATATACGTTTTATTTCTATTATGTATTTTTAATTTTCGAGAATAATTCATAAATGGACTAAAACGCAGCATGTCAGGCTTACTGGAGCTGAACAGCAATTCTAAATAAATAAAATGAGATTTATAAAATTACACTTCAATTGTAATTGACGACATTTTTTTATATACGTTTTATTTCTATTATGTATTTTTAATTTTCGAGAATAATTCATAAATGGACTAAAACGCAGCATGTCAGGCTTACTTGAGCTGAACAGCAATTAAAATAAATAAAATAAGATTTATAAAATTACACTTAATTGTAATTGACGACATTTTTTTATATACGTTTTATTTCTATTATGTATTTTTAATTTTCGAGAATAATTCATAAATGGACTAAAACGCAGCATGTCAGGCTTACTGGAGCTGAACAGCAATTCTAAATAAATAAAATAAGATTCATAAAATTACACTTCAATTGTAATTGACGACATTTTTTTATATATGTTTTATTTCTATTATGTATTTTTAATTTTCGAGAATAATTCATAAATGGACTAAAACGCAGCATGTATAGGCTTATGGAGCTGAACAGCAATTCTAAATAAATAAAATAAGATTTATAAAATTACACTTCAATTGTAATTGACGACATTTTTTTATATACGTTTTATTTCTATTATGTATTTTTAATTTTCGAGAATAATTCATAAATGGACTAAAACGCAGCATGTCAGGCTTACTTGAGCTGAACAGCAATTCTAAATAAATAAAATAAGATTCATAAAATTACACTTCAATTGTAATTGACGACATTTTTTCTATATGTTTTATTTCTATTATGTATTTTTAATTTTCGAGAATAATTCATAAATGGACTAAAACGCAGCATGTATAGGCTTATGGAGCTGAACAGCAATTCTAAATAAATAAAATAAGATTTATAAAATTACACTTCAATTGTAATTGACGACATTTTTTTATATACGTTTTATTTCTATTATGTATTTTTAATTTTCGAGAATAATTCATAAATGGACTAAAACGCAGCATGTCAGGCTTACTTGAGCTGAACAGCAATTCTAAATAAATAAAATAAGATTTATAAAATTACACTTCAATTGTAATTGACGACATTTTTTTATATACGTTTTATTTCTATTATGTATTTTTAATTTTCGAGAATAATTCATAAATGGACTAAAACGCAGCATGTCAGGCTTACTTGAGCTGAACAGCAATTCTAAATAAATAAAATAAGATTTATAAAATTACACTTCAATTGTAATTGACGACATTTTTTTATATACGTTTTATTTCTATTATGTATTTTTAATTTTCGAGAATAATTCATAAATGGACTAAAACGCAGCATGTCAGGCTTACTGGAGCTGAACAGCAATTCTAAATAAATAAAATAAGATTCATTAAATTACACTTCAATTGTAATTGACGACATTTTTTTATATATGTTTTATTTCTATTATGTATTTTTAATTTTCGAGAATAATTCATAAATGGACTAAAACGCAGCATGTATAGGCTTATGGAGCTGAACAGCAATTCTAAATAAATAAAATAAGATTTATAAAATTACACTTCAAATTACACTTCATTTTTTTATATATGTTTTATTTCTATTATGTATTTTTAATTTTCGAGAATAATTCATAAATGGACTAAAACGCAGCATGTATAGGCTTATGGAGCTGAACAGCAATTCTAAATAAATAAAATAAGATTTATAAAATTACACTTCAATTGTAATTGACGACATTTTTTTATATACGTTTTATTTCTATTATGTATTTTTAATTTTCGAGAATAATTCATAAATGGACTAAAACGCAGCATGTATAGGCTTATGGAGCTGAAAAGCAATTCTAAATAAATAAAATAAGATTTATAAAATTACACTGCAATTGTAATTGAAAACATTTTTTTATATACGTTTTATTTCTATTATGTATTTTTAATTTTCGAGAATAATTCATAAATGGACTAAAACGCACCATGTCAGGCTTACTGGAGCTGAACAGCAATTCTAAATAAATAAAATAAGATTTATAAAATTACACTACAATTGTAATTGAAAACATTTTTTTATATACGTTTTATTTCTATTATGTATTTTTAATTTTCGAGAATAATTCATAAATGGACTAAAACGCAGCATGTCAGGCTTACTGGAGCTGAACAGCAATTCTAACTAAATAAAATAAGATTCATAAAATTACACTTCAATTGTAATTGACGACATTTTTTTATATATGTTTTATTTCTATTATGTATTTTTAATTTTCGAGAATAATTCATAAATGGACTAAAACGCACCATGTCAGGCTTACTTGAGCTGAACAGCAATTCTAAATAAATAAAATAAGATTTATAAAATTACACTTCAATTGTAATTGACGACATTTTTTTATATACGTTTTATTTCTATTATGTATTTTTAATTTTCGAGAATAATTCATAAATGGACTAAAACGCAGCATGTCAGGCTTACTTGAGCTGAACAGCAATTCTAAATAATTAAAATAAGATTTATAAAATTACACTTCAATTGTAATTGACGACATTTTTTTATATACGTTTTATTTCTATTATGTATTTTTAATTTTCGAGAATAATTCATAAATGGACTAAAACGCAGCATGTCAGGCTTACTTGAGCTGAACAGCAATTCTAAATAAATAAAATAAGATTTATAAAATTACACTTCAATTGTAATTGAAAACATTTTTTTATATACGTTTTATTTCTATTATGTATTTTTAATTTTCGAGAATAATTCATAAATGGACTAAAACGCAGCATGTCAGGCTTACTGGAGCTGAACAGCAATTCTAAATAAATAAAATAAGATTCATAAAATTACACTTCAATTGTAATTGACGACATTTTTTTATATATGTTTTATTTCTATTATGTATTTTTAATTTTCGAGAATAATTCATAAATGGACTAAAACGCACCATGTCAGGCTTACTTGAGCTGAACAGCAATTCTAAATAAATAAAATAAGATTCATAAAATTACACTTCAATTGTAATTGACGACATTTTTTTCTATATGTTTTATTTCTATTATGTATCTTTAATTTTCGAGAATAATTCATAAATGGACTAAAACGCAGCATGTATAGGCTTATGGAGCTGAACAGCAATTCTAAATAAATAAAATAAGATTTATAAAATTACACTTCAATTGTAATTGACGACATTTTTTTATATACGTTTTATTTCTATTATGTATTTTTAATTTTCGAGAATAATTCATAAATGGACTAAAACGCAGCATGTCAGGCTTACTTGAGCTGAACAGCAATTCTAAATAAATAAAATAAGATTTATAAAATTACACTTCAATTGTAATTGACGACATTTTTTTATATACGTTTTATTTCTATTATGTATTTTTAATTTTCGAGAATAATTCATAAATGGACTAAAACGCAGCATGTCAGGCTTACTTGAGCTGAACAGCAATTCTAATAAATAAAATAAGATTTATAAAATTACACTTCAATTGTAATTGACGACATTTTTTTATATACGTTTTATTTCTATTATGTATTTTTAATTTTCGAGAATAATTCATAAATGGACTAAAACGCAGCATGTCAGGCTTACTGGAGCTGAACAGCAATTCTAAATAAATAAAATAAGATTCATATAATTACACTTCAATTGTAATTGACGACATTTTTTTATATATGTTTTATTTCTATTATGTATTTTTAATTTTCGAGAATAATTCATAAATGGACTAAAACGCAGCATGTATAGGCTTATGGAGCTGAACAGCAATTCTAAATAAATAAAATAAGATTTATAAAATTACACTTCAATTGTAATTGACGACATTTTTTTATATACGTTTTATTTCTATTATGTATTTTTAATTTTCGAGAATAATTCATAAATGGACTAAAACGCAGCATGTCAGGCTTACTTGAGCTGAACAGCAATTCTAAATAAATAAAATAAGATTTATAAAATTACACTTCAATTGTAATTGACGACATTTTTTTATATACGTTTTATTTCTATTATGTATTTTTAATTTTCGAGAATAATTCATAAATGGACTAAAACGCAGCATGTCAGGCTTACTGGAGCTGAACAGCAATTCTAAATAAATAAAATAAGATTTATAAAATTACACTTCAATTGTAATTGACGACATTTTTTTATATACGTTTTATTTCTATTATGTATTTTTAATTTTCGAGAATAATTCATAAATGGACTAAAACGCAGCATGTCAGGCTTACTGGAGCTGAACAGCAATTCTAAACAAATAAGATAAGATTTATAAAATTACACTTCAATTGTAATTGACGACATTTTTTATATACGTTTTATTTCTATTATGTATTTTTAATTTTCGAGAATAATTCATAAATGGACTAAAACGCAGCATGTCAGGCTTACTTGAGCTGAACAGCAATTCTAAATAAATAAAATAAGATTTATAAAATTACACTTCAATTGTAATTGAAAACATTTTTTTATATACGTTTTATTTCTATTATGTATTTTTAATTTTCGAGAATAATTCATAAATGGACTAAAACGCAGCATGTCAGGCTTACTGGAGCTGAACAGCAATTCTAAATAAATAAAATAAGATTCATAAAATTACACTTCAATTGTAATTGACGACATTTTTTTATATATGTTTTATTTCTATTATGTATTTTTAATTTTCGAGAATAATTCATAAATGGACTAAAACGCACCATGTCAGGCTTACTTGAGCTGAACAGCAATTCTAAATAAATAAAATAAGATTCATAAAATTACACTTCAATTGTAATTGACGACATTTTTTTCTATATGTTTTATTTCTATTATGTATTTTTAATTTTCGAGAATAATTCATAAATGGACTAAAACGCAGCATGTATAGGCTTATGGAGCTGAACAGCAATTCTAAATAAATAAAATAAGATTTATAAAATTACACTTCAATTGTAATTGACGACATTTTTTTATATACGTTTTATTTCTATTATGTATTTTTAATTTTCGAGAATAATTCATAAATGGACTAAAACGCAGCATGTCAGGCTTACTTGAGCTGAACAGCAATTCTAAATAAATAAAATAAGATTTATAAAATTACACTTCAATTGTAATTGACGACATTTTTTTATATACGTTTTATTTCTATTATGTATTTTTAATTTTCGAGAATAATTCATAAATGGACTAAAACGCAGCATGTCAGGCTTACTGGAGCTGAACAGCAATTCTAAATAAATAAAATAAGATTCATATAATTACACTTCAATTGTAATTGACGACATTTTTTTATATATGTTTTATTTCTATTATGTATTTTTAATTTTCGAGAATAATTCATAAATGGACTAAAACGCAGCATGTATAGGCTTATGGAGCTGAACAGCAATTCTAAATAAATAAAATAAGATTTATAAAATTACACTTCAATTGTAATTGACGACATTTTTTTATATACGTTTTATTTCTATTATGTATTTTTAATTTTCGAGAATAATTCATAAATGGACTAAAACGCAGCATGTCAGGCTTACTTGAGCTGAACAGCAATTCTAAATAAATAAAATAAGATTTATAAAATTACACTTCAATTGTAATTGACGACATTTTTTTATATACGTTTTATTTCTATTATGTATTTTTAATTTTCGAGAATAATTCATAAATGGACTAAAACGCAGCATGTCAGGCTTACTGGAGCTGAACAGCAATTCTAAATAAATAAAATAAGATTTATAAAATTACACTTCAATTGTAATTGACGACATTTTTTTATATACGTTTTATTTCTATTATGTATTTTTAATTTTCGAGAATAATTCATAAATGGACTAAAACGCAGCATGTCAGGCTTACTGGAGCTGAACAGCAATTCTAAACAAATAAAATAAGATTTATAAAATTACACTTCAATTGTAATTGACGACATTTTTTTATATACGTTTTATTTCTATTATGTATTTTTAATTTTCGAGAATAATTCATAAATGGACTAAAACGCAGCATGTCAGGCTTACTGGAGCTGAACAGCAATTCTAAACAAATAAAATAAGATTTATAAAATTACACTTCAATTGTAATTGACGACATTTTTTTATATACGTTTTATTTCTATTATGTATTTTTAATTTTCGAGAATAATTCATAAATGGACTAAAACGCAGCATGTCAGGCTTACTGGAGCTGAACAGCAATTCTAAATAAATAAAATAAGATTTATAAAATTACACTTCAATTGTAATTGACGACATTTTTTTATATACGTTTTATTTCTATTAGGTGCGGACATAATTAGTGGCCGTTTTTTTCGATTGGATTTTTAGGGGTGTTATTTTACGTACATTCTTTTTTCTTATTAACCAACATAAAGATCTGAATCTCCTCTTCATTTTAATACCAGATATAGCTAAATACGGGTGATATTCATAAAGTTATGATTTTTTGAACTTCACTACCTCGTAGTGAAATTCATAAGCATTTACACCAAAAATTATAAATTACCAAAAATGGACACAAGAAGCAAAAAATCTTAATGATCTAGTTAATGGGATCGTTGTCTATGCTAGACAGCAAAAAATAGGGTTCTGGCTATACGAGGAATGCCGTAAGACCCTCAGAAGCAAACATGGTCGAGGGAGACGGCTGTCATTAAGAAAACGGTCCTGCTCGGCCAGTTTAGTCGAAATCGCGATATTTCCACTTCTTAAATGTCGAGGGATATCTGCTCTATACATACGGTCACGCTTGACTTAAAAGACGCAGGCTCCGCTTTAGGAAGGCAAGTCAAATGCCGACTGTACTCTCTTTTGCACAAATGGGAAAACGACATGACACTCCCCCAAAAAGTTGTTTCTTATAACTCAGCGTAAAATCATCAGATCAGGATGATCTAAACGGTTTTTTATATCCCACAGAGGGCTTATACTAAACCCAAAATACAAAGTCTGTAAATCGTGTCGAACCCGGAATTCGAATTTCGACCATTTTGAAAAATTTAGACCTTTAGGATTAAAAATTCGACATTGTGCCCGATGGATAGAGATTTTGAAGGGCTTTCGAATGATATATCACACTAACTATTATCATTACATATACTTGAGAAAATCTGATTTTCGATGATTTCGAAAATTTTGACATTTTCGATCAGAACTCCCTGAATACCTAACCAAAAATTTTCAAATTCTGGGATCCTTTAGAAAATACACTGACAAATGATTCGGTATAAAAATAAAAGATATTTTTAAGGAAATTAATTCTAAAAAACCAAATTAAAAAACGGCCACTAATTATGTCCGCACCTAATATTATGTATTTTTAATTTTCGAGAATAATTCATAAATGGACTAAAACGCATCATGTCAGGCTTACTGGAGCTGAACAGCAATTCTAAATAAATAAAATAAGATTCATAAAATTACACTTCAATTGTAATTGACGACATTTTTTTATATACGTTTTATTTCTATTATGTATTTTTAATTTTCGAGAATAATTCATAAATGGACTAAAACGCAGCATGTCAGGCTTACTGGAGCTGAACAGCAATTCTAAATAAATAAAATAAGATTTATAAAATTACACTTCAATTGTAATTGACGACATTTTTTTATATACGTTTTATTTCTATTATGTATTTTTAATTTTCGAGAATAATTCATAAATGGACTAAAACGCAGCATGTCAGGCTTACTGGAGCTGAACAGCAATTCTAAATAAATAAAATAAGATTCATAAAATTACACTTCAATTGTAATTGACGACATTTTTTTATATATGTTTTATTTCTATTATGTATTTTTAATTTTCGAGAATAATTCATAAATGGACTAAAACGCAGCATGTATAGGCTTATGGAGCTGAACAGCAATTCTAAATAAATAAAATAAGATTTATAAAATTACACTTCAATTGTAATTGACGACATTTTTTTATATACGTTTTATTTCTATTATGTATTTTTAATTTTCGAGAATAATTCATAAATGGACTAAAACGCAGCATGTCAGGCTTACTGGAGCTGAACAGCAATTCTAAATAAATAAAATAAGATTTATAAAATTACACTTCAATTGTAATTGACGACATTTTTTTATATACGTTTTATTTCTATTATGTATTTTTAATTTTCGAGAATAATTCATAAATGGACTAAAACGCAGCATGTCAGGCTTACTGGAGCTGAACAGCAATTCTAAATAAATAAAATAAGATTCATAAAATTACACTTCAATTGTAATTGACGACATTTTTTTATATATGTTTTATTTCTATTATGTATTTTTAATTTTCGAGAATAATTCATAAATGGACTAAAACGCAGCATGTATAGGCTTATGGAGCTGAACAGCAATTCTAAATAAATAAAATAAGATTTATAAAATTACACTTCAATTGTAATTGACGACATTTTTTTATATACGTTTTATTTCTATTATGTATTTTTAATTTTCGAGAATAATTCATAAATGGACTAAAACGCAGCATGTCAGGCTTACTGGAGCTGAACAGCAATTCTAAATAAATAAAATAAGATTTATAAAATTACACTTCAATTGTAATTGACGACATTTTTTTATATACGTTTTATTTCTATTATGTATTTTTAATTTTCGAGAATAATTCATAAATGGACTAAAACGCAGCATGTCAGGCTTACTGGAGCTGAACAGCAATTCTAAATAAATAAAATAAGATTCATAAAATTACACTTCAATTGTAATTGACGACATTTTTTTATATACGTTTTATTTCTATTATGTATTTTTAATTTTCGAGAATAATTCATAAATGGACTAAAACGCAGCATGTCAGGCTTACTTGAGCTGAACAGCAATTCTAAATAAATAAAATAAGATTTATAAAATTACACTTCAATTGTAATTGACGACATTTTTTTATATACGTTTTATTTCTATTATGTATTTTTAATTTTCGAGAATAATTCATAAATGGACTAAAACGCAGCATGTATAGGCTTATGGAGCTGAAAAGCAATTCTAAATAAATAAAATAAGATTTATAAAATTACACTGCAATTGTAATTGAAAACATTTTTTTATATACGTTTTATTTCTATTATGTATTTTTAATTTTCGAGAATAATTCATAAATGGACTAAAACGCAGCATGTATAGGCTTATGGAGCTGAACAGCAATTCTAAATAAATAAAATAAGATTTATAAAATTACACTTCAATTGTAATTGACGACATTTTTTATATATGTTTTATTTCTATTATGTATTTTTAATTTTCGAGAATAATTCATAAATGGACTAAAACGCAGCATGTATAGGCTTATGGAGCTGAACAGCAATTCTAAATAAATAAAATAAGATTCATAAAATTACACTTCAATTGTAATTGACGACATTTTTTTATATACGTTTTATTTCTATTATGTATTTTTAATTTTCGAGAATAATTCATAAATGGACTAAAACGCAGCATGTCAGGCTTACTTGAGCTGAACAGCAATTCTAAATAAATAAAATAAGATTTATAAAATTACACTTAATTGTAATTGACGACATTTTTTTATATACGTTTTATTTCTATTATGTATTTTTAATTATCGAGAATAATTCATAAATGGACTAAAACGCAGCATGTCAGGCTTACTTGAGCTGAACAGCAATTCTAAATAAATAAAATAAGATTTATAAAATTACACTTAATTGTAATTGACGACATTTTTTTATATACGTTTTATTTCTATTATGTATTTTTAATTATCGAGAATAATTCATAAATGGACTAAAACGCAGCATGTCAGGCTTACTTGAGCTGAACAGCAATTCTAAATAAATAAAATAAGATTTATAAAATTACACTTAATTGTAATTGACGACATTTTTTTATATACGTTTTATTTCTATTATGTATTTTTAATTATCGAGAATAATTCATAAATGGACTAAAACGCAGCATGTCAGGCTTACTTGAGCTGAACAGCAATTCTAAATAAATAAAATAAGATTTATAAAATTACACTTAATTGTAATTGACGACATTTTTTTATATACGTTTTATTTCTATTATGTTTTTTTTAATTTTCGAGATTAATTCATAAATGGACTAAAACGCAGCATGTCAGGCTTACTTGAGCTGAACAGCAATTCTAAATAAATAAAATAAGATTTATAAAATTACACTTAATTGTAATTGACGACATTTTTTTATATACGTTTTATTTCTATTATGTATTTTTAATTATCGAGAATAATTCATAAATGGACTAAAACGCAGCATGTCAGGCTTACTTGAGACTGAACAGCAATTCTAAATAAATAAAATAAGATTTATAAAATTACACTTAATTGTAATTGACGACATTTTTTTATATACGTTTTATTTCTATTATGTATTTTTAATTATCGAGAATAATTCATAAATGGACTAAAACGCAGCATGTCAGGCTTACTTGAGCTGAACAGCAATTCTAAATAAATAAAATAAGATTTATAAAATTACACTTAATTGTAATTGACGGCATTTTTTTATATACGTTTTATTTCTATTATGTATTTTTAATTATCGAGAATAATTCATAAATGGACTAAAACGCAGCATGTCAGGCTTACTTGAGCTGAACAGCAATTCTAAATAAATAAAATAAGATTTATAAAATTACACTTAATTGTAATTGACGACATTTTTTTATATACGTTTTATTTCTATTATGTTTTTTTTAATTTTTGAGATTAATTCATAAATGGACTAAAACGCAGCATGTCAGGCTTACTGGAGCTGAACAGCAATTCTAAATAAATAAAATAAGATTTATAAAATTACACTTCAATTGTAATTGACGACATTTTTTTATATACGTTTTATTTCTATTATGTATTTTTAATTTTCGAGAATAATTCATAAATGGACTAAAACGCACCATGTCAAGCTTACTGGAGCTGAACAGCAATTCTAAATAAATAAAATAAGATTTATAAAATTACACTACAATTGTAATTGAAAACATTTTTTTATATACGTTTTATTTCTATTATGTTTTTTTTAATTTTCGAGATTAATTCATAAATGGACTAAAACGCAGCATGTCAGGCTTACTGGAGCTGAACAGCAATTCTAAATAAATAAAATAAGATTTATAAAATTACACTACAATTGTAATTGAAAACATTTGTTTATATACGTTTTATTTCTATTATGTTTTTTTAATTTTCGAGAATAATTCATAAATGGACTAAAACGCACCATGTCAGGCTTACTGGAGCTGAACAGCAATTCTAAATAAATAAAATAAGATTTATAAAATTACACTACAATTGTAATTGAAAACATTTTTTTATATACGTTTTATTTCTATTATGTTTTTTTTAATTTTCGAGATTAATTCATAAATGGACTAAAACGCAGCATGTCAGGCTTACTGGAGCTGAACAGCAATTCTAAATAAATAAAATAAGATTTATAAAATTACACTACAATTGTAATTGAAAACATTTTTTTATATACGTTTTATTTCTATTATGTTTTTTTAATTTTCGAGATTATTTTATAAATGGTATAAAACCAAGAATTTTCAGGCTTACTGGGACTGAACAGCAATTCTAAATAAATAAAATAAGATTTATAAAATTACACTTCAATTGTAATTGACGACATTTTTTTATATACGTTTTATTTCTATTATGTATTTTTAATTTTCGAGAATAATTCATAAATGGACTAAAACGCAGCATGTCAGGCTTACTGGAGCTGAACAGCAATTCTAAATAAATAAAATAAGATTTATAAAATTACACTTCAATTGTAATTGACGACATTTTTTTATATACGTTTTATTTCTATTATGTATTTTTAATTTTCGAGAATAATTCATAAATGGACTAAAACGCAGCATGTCAGGCTTACTGGAGCTGAACAGCAATTCTAAATAAATAAAATAAGATTTATAAAATTACACTTCAATTGTAATTGACGACATTTTTTTATATACGTTTTATTTCTATTATGTATTTTTAATTTTCGAGAATAATTCATAAATGGACTAAAACGCAGCATGTCAGGCTTACTGGAGCTGAACAGCAATTCTAAATAAATAAAATAAGATTTATAAAATTACACTTCAATTGTAATTGACGACATTTTTTTATATACGTTTTATTTCTATTATGTATTTTTAATTTTCGAGAATAATTCATAAATGGACTAAAACGCAGCATGTCAGGCTTACTGGAGCTGAACAGCAATTCTAAATAAATAAAATAAGATTTATAAAATTACACTTCAATTGTAATTGACGACATTTTTTTATATACGTTTTATTTCTATTATGTATTTTTAATTTTCGAGAATAATTCATAAATGGACTAAAACGCAGCATGACAGGCTTACTGGAGCTGAACAGCAATTCTAAATAAATAAAATAAGATTCATAAAATTACACTTCAATTGTAATTGACGACATTTTTTTATATATGTTTTATTTCTATTATGTATTTTTAATTTTCGAGAATAATTCATAAATGGACTAAAACGCAGCATGTATAGGCTTATGGAGCTGAACAGCAATTCTAAATAAATAAAATAAGATTTATAAAATTACACTTCAATTGTAATTGACGACATTTTTTTATATACGTTTTATTTCTATTATGTATTTTTAATTTTCGAGAATAATTCATAAATGGACTAAAACGCAGCATGTCAGGCTTACTTGAGCTGAACAGCAATTCTAAATAAATAAAATAAGATTTATAAAATTACACTTCAATTGTAATTGACGACATTTTTTTATATACGTTTTATTTCTATTATGTATTTTTAATTTTCGAGAATAATTCATAAATGGACTAAAACGCAGCATGTATAGGCTTATGGAGCTGAAAAGCAATTCTAAATAAATAAAATAAGATTTATAAAATTACACTGCAATTGTAATTGAAAACATTTTTTTATATACGTTTTATTTCTATTATGTATTTTTAATTTTCGAGAATAATTCATAAATGGACTAAAACGCACCATGTCAGGCTTACTGGAGCTGAACAGCAATTCTAAATAAATAAAATAAGATTTATAAAATTACACTACAATTGTAATTGAAAACATTTTTTTATATACGTTTTATTTCTATTATGTTTTTTTTTAATTTTCGAGATTAATTCATAAATGGACTAAAACGCAGCATGTCAGGCTTACTGGAGCTGAACAGCAATTCTAAATAAATAAAATAAGATTTATAAAATTACACTACAATTGTAATTGAAAACATTTTTTTATATACGTTTTATTTCTATTATGTTTGTTTAATTTTCGAGATTAATTTATAAATGGTATAAAACCAAGAATTTTCAGGCTTATTGGGACTGAACAGCAATTCTAAATAAATAAAATAAGATTCATAAAATTACACTTCAATTATAATTGACGACATTTTTTATATACGTTTTATTTTTATTATGTATTTTTAATTTTCGAGAATAATTCATAAATGGACTAAAACGCAGCATGTCAGGCTTACTGGAGCTGAACAGCAATTCTAAATAAATAAAATAAGATTCATAAAATTACATTTCAATTGTAATTGACGACATTTTTTTATATACGTTTTATTTTTATTATGTATTTTTAATTTTCGAGAATAATTCATAAATGGACTAAAACGCAGCATGTCAGGCTTACTGGAGCTGAACAGCAATTCTAAATAAATAAAATAAGATTCATAAAATTACACTTCAATTGTAATTGACGACATTTTTTTATATACGTTTTATTTTTATTATGTATTTTTAATTTTCGAGAATAATTCATAAATGGACTAAAACGCAGCATGTCAGGCTTACTGGAGCTGAACAGCAATTCTAAATAAATAAAATAAGATTCATAAAATTACACTTCAATTGTAATTGACGACATCTTTTATATACGTTTTATTTTTATTATGTATTTTTAATTTTCGAGAATAATTCATAAATGGACTAAAACGCAGCATGTCAGGCTTACTGGAGCTGAACAGCAATTCTAAATAAATAAAATAAGATTCATAAAATTACACTTCAATTGTAATTGACGACATTTTTTTATATACGTTTTATTTTTATTATGTATTTTTAATTTTCGAGAATAATTCATAAATGGACTAAAACGCAGCATGTCAGGCTTACTGGAGCTGAACAGCAATTCTAAATAAATAAAATAAGATTTATAAAATTACACTTCAATTGTAATTGACGACATTTTTTATATACGTTTTATTTTTATTATGTATTTTTAATTTTCGAGAATAATTCATAAATGGACTAAAACGCAGCATGCAGGCTTACTGGAGCTGAACAGCAATTCTAAATAAATAAAATAAGATTCATAAAATTACACTTCAATTGTAATTGACGACATTTTTTTATATACGTTTTATTTTTATTATGTATTTTTAATTTTCGAGAATAATTCATAAATGGACTAAAACGCAGCATGTCAGGCTTACTGGAGCTGAACAGCAATTCTAAATAAATAAAATAAGATTCATAAAATTACACTTCAATTGTAATTGACGACATTTTTTATATACGTTTTATTTTTATTATGTATTTTTAATTTTCGAGAATAATTCATAAATGGACTAAAACGCAGCATGTCAGGCTTACTGGAGCTGAACAGCAATTCTAAATAAATAAAATAAGATTTATAAAATTACACTTGAATTGTGATTGACGACATTTATTTATATACGTTTTATTTTTATTATGTATTTTTAATTTTCGAGAATAATTCATAAATGGACTAAAACGCAGCATGTCAGGCTTACTGGAGCTGAACAGCAATTCTAAATAAATAAAATAAGATTTATAAAATTACACTTGAATTGTGATTGACGACATTTATTTATATACGTTTTATTTTTATTATGTATTTTTAATTTTCGAGAATAATTCATAAATGGACTAAAACGCAGCATGTCAGGCTTACTGGAGCTGAACAGCAATTCTAAATAAATAAAATAAGATTTATAAAATTACACTTGAATTGTGATTGACGACATTTATTTATATACGTTTTATTTTTATTATGTATTTTTAATTTTCGAGAATAATTCATAAATGGACTAAAACGCAGCATGTCAGGCTTACTGGAGCTGAACAGCAATTCTAAATAAATAAAATAAGATTTATAAAATTACACTTGAATTGTGATTGACGACATTTATTTATATACGTTTTATTTTTATTATGTATTTTTAATTTTCGAGAATAATTCATAAATGGACTAAAACGCAGCATGTCAGGCTTACTGGAGCTGAACAGCAATTCTAAATAAATAAAATAAGATTTATAAAATTACACTTGAATTGTGATTGACGACATTTATTTATATACGTTTTATTTTTATTATGTATTTTTAATTTTCGAGAATAATTCATAAATGGACTAAAACGCAGCATGTCAGGCTTACTGGAGCTGAACAGCAATTCTAAATAAATAAAATAAGATTCATAAAATTACACTTTCAATTGTAATTGACGACATTTTTTATATACGTTTTATTTTTATTATGTATTTTTAATTTTCGAGAATAATTCATAAATGGACTAAAACGCAGCATGTCAGGCTTACTGGAGCTGAACAGCAATTCTAAATAAATAAAATAAGATTCATAAAAATTACACTTCAATTGTAATTGACGACATTTATTTATATACGTTTTATTTTTATTATGTATTTTTAATTTTCGAGAATAATTCATAAATGGACTAAAACGCAGCATGTCAGGCTTACTGGAGCTGAACAGCAATTCTAAATAAATAAAATAAGATTCATAAAATTACACTTCAATTGTAATTGACGACATTTATTTATATACGTTTTATTTTTATTATGTATTTTTAATTTTCGAGAATAATTCATAAATGGACTAAAACGCAGCATGTCAGGCTTACTGGAGCTGAACAGCAATTCTAAATAAATAAAATAAGATTCATAAAATTACACTTCAATTGTAATTGACGACATTTTTTTATATACGTTTTATTTTTATTATGTATTTTTAATTTTCGAGAATAATTCATAAATGGACTAAAACGCAGCATGTCAGGCTTACTGGAGCTGAACAGCAATTCTAAATAAATAAAATAAGATTCATAAAATTACACTTCAATTGTAATTGACGACATTTTTTTATATACGTTTTATTTTTATTATGTATTTTTAATTTTCGAGAATATTCATAAATGGACTAAAACGCAGCATGTCAGGCTTACTGGAGCTGAACAGCAATTCTAAATAAATAAAATAAGATTCATAAAATTACACTTGAATTGTGGATTGACGACATTTTATTTATATACGTTTTATTTTTATTATGTATTTTTAATTTTCGAGAATAATTCATAAATGGACTAAAACGCAGCATGTCAGGCTTACTGGAGCTGAACAGCAATTCTAAATAAATAAAATAAGATTTATAAAATTACACTTGAATTGTGATTGACGACATTTATTTATATACGTTTTATTTTTATTATGTATTTTTAATTTTCGAGAATAATTCATAAATGGACTAAAACGCAGCATGTCAGGCTTACTGGAGCTGAACAGCAATTCTAAATAAATAAAATAAGATTTATAAAATTACACTTGAATTGTGATTGACGACATTTATTTATATACGTTTTATTTTTATTATGTATTTTTAATTTTCGAGAATAATTCATAAATGGACTAAAACGCAGCATGTCAGGCTTACTGGAGCTGAACAGCAATTCTAAATAAATAAAATAAGATTTATAAAATTACACTTGAATTGTGATTGACGACATTTATTTATATACGTTTTATTTTTATTATGTATTTTTAATTTTCGAGAATAATTCATAAATGGACTAAAACGCAGCATGTCAGGCTTACTGGAGCTGAACAGCAATTCTAAATAAATAAAATAAGATTTATAAAATTACACTTGAATTGTGATTGACGACATTTATTTATATACGTTTTATTTTTATTATGTATTTTTAATTTTCGAGAATAATTCATAAATGGACTAAAACGCAGCATGTCAGGCTTACTGGAGCTGAACAGCAATTCTAAATAAATAAAATAAGATTCATAAAATTACACTTCAATTGTAATTGACGACATTTTTTATATACGTTTTATTTTTATTATGTATTTTTAATTTTCGAGAATAATTCATAAATGGACTAAAACGCAGCATGTCAGGCTTACTGGAGCTGAACAGCAATTCTAAATAAATAAAATAAGATTCATAAAATTACACTTCAATTGTAATTGACGACATTTTTTATATACGTTTTATTTTTATTATGTATTTTTAATTTTCGAGAATAATTCATAAATGGACTAAAACGCAGCATGTCAGGCTTACTGGAGCTGAACAGCAATTCTAAATAAATAAAATAAGATTCATAAAATTACACTTCAATTGTAATTGACGACATTTATTTATATACGTTTTATTTTTATTATGTATTTTTAATTTTCGAGAATAATTCATAAATGGACTAAAACGCAGCATGTCAGGCTTACTGGAGCTGAACAGCAATTCTAAATAAATAAAATAAGATTTATAAAATTACACTTGAATTGTGATTGACGACATTTATTTATATACGTTTTATTTTTATTATGTATTTTTAATTTTCGAGAATAATTCATAAATGGACTAAAACGCAGCATGTCAGGCTTACTGGAGCTGAACAGCAATTCTAAATAAATAAAATAAGATTTATAAAATTACACTTGAATTGTGATTGACGACATTTATTTATATACGTTTTATTTTTATTATGTATTTTTAATTTTCGAGAATAATTCATAAATGGACTAAAACGCAGCATGTCAGGCTTACTGGAGCTGAACAGCAATTCTAAATAAATAAAATAAGATTTATAAAATTACACTTGAATTGTGATTGACGACATTTATTTATATACGTTTTATTTTTATTATGTATTTTTAATTTTCGAGAATAATTCATAAATGGACTAAAACGCAGCATGTCAGGCTTACTGGAGCTGAACAGCAATTCTAAATAAATAAAATAAGATTCATAAAATTACACTTCAATTGTAATTGACGACATTTTTTATATACGTTTTATTTTTATTATGTATTTTTAATTTTCGAGAATAATTCATAAATGGACTAAAACGCAGCATGTCAGGCTTACTGGAGCTGAACAGCAATTCTAAATAAATAAAATAAGATTTATAAAATTACACTTGAATTGTGATTGACGACATTTATTTATATACGTTTTATTTTTATTATGTATTTTTAATTTTCGAGAATAATTCATAAATGGACTAAAACGCAGCATGTCAGGCTTACTGGAGCTGAACAGCAATTCTAAATAAATAAAATAAGATTCATAAAATTACACTTCAATTGTAATTGACGACATTTTTTATATACGTTTTATTTTTATTATGTATTTTTAATTTACGAGAATAATTCATAAATGGACTAAAACGCAGCATGTCAGGCTTACTGGAGCTGAACAGCAATTCTAAATAAATAAAATAAGATTCATAAAATTACACTTCAATTGTAATTGACGACATTTTTTATATACGTTTTATTTTTATTATGTATTTTTAATTTTCGAGAATAATTCATAAATGGACTAAAACGCAGCATGTCAGGCTTACTGGAGCTGAACAGCAATTCTAAATAAATAAAATAAGATTCATAAAATTACACTTCAATTGTAATTGACGACATTTTTTATATACGTTTTATTTTTATTATGTATTTTTAATTTTCGAGAATAATTCATAAATGGACTAAAACGCAGCATGTCAGGCTTACTGGAGCTGAACAGCAATTCTAAATAAATAAAATAAGATTCATAAAATTACACTTCAATTGTAATTGACGACATTTTTTATATACGTTTTATTTTTATTATGTATTTTTAATTTTCGAGAATAATTCATAAATGGACTAAAACGCAGCATGTCAGGCTTACTGGAGCTGAACAGCAATTCTAAATAAATAAAATAAGATTCATAAAATTACACTTCAATTGTAATTGACGACATTTTTTATATACGTTTTATTTTTATTATGTATTTTTAATTTTCGAGAATAATTCATAAATGGACTAAAACGCAGCATGTCAGGCTTACTGGAGCTGAACAGCAATTCTAAATAAATAAAATAAGATTCATAAAATTACACTTCAATTGTAATTGACGACATTTTTTATATACGTTTTATTTTTATTATGTATTTTTAATTTTCGAGAATAATTCATAAATGGACTAAAACGCAGCATGTCAGGCTTACTGGAGCTGAACAGCAATTCTAAATAAATAAAATAAGATTTATAAAATTACACTTGAATTGTGATTGACGACATTTATTTATATACGTTTTATTTCATTATGTTTTTTTAATTTTCGAGAATAGGTAATTTATAAATGGTATAAAAACTAGTATTTTCAGGTTTACCGGGACTGAACAGTAATTCTAAATTAGAATAAATTTCTTAGAATACAAACAATTAATAATTTCCTTATACTGTCAATTGTACCACAAATTCAGAATTTACCATAAATTCAGACCTTTCGTGAAATTTTTTAAATAAAATCTAGTAAAAATTTTGTTGAAATGTGATTCTAGGCAAAGTTTCAATCATATGTATGTTTATTTATTTTTAAAATTTTTTTTTAATTTTAATCAATAAATTTACTTTCAAAATTTATATTTGCCTTCTCTCCCTTATTGCTTTCTCTCCCTTATTGACTTTTCTCGGCTCCCATACAAAATCTCTATTCCTTAAAATCGCTATTCCTTAAAATCTCTACTAGGGTAAAAATGCTTAAAATCTCTATTCCTTAAAATAACTATTCCTTAAAATCTCTACTGGGGTAAAAATAATTAAAATCTCTACACCGTGAAAATGGACGGTAGAGTCTCAACAAAAGTGTAAAATATGAACTATTCATTGGAAAACCCAGACTTGGTAATGGATATGGATACAATTGATTTAAAAATGGCTGCGGATATCTGCTTGTAAAAAAAAAATGGCTGCGGATATATATGGCTGCGGATATCTGCTTGTAAAAAAAATGGCTGCGGATATCTGCTTGTATTATATATAATAGCTTTAAACTCAGGCAAAAAAAACTCAGACTCGGGAACGAGCACCTGGACCTTCCTGAAACATGCACGTTGTGGAGCATCTAGGAAAATTATATACGACTCTGCTTCGAGCCGAAACGACCCCTAGAACTATGCTATCTAGAGAACGAGAAGTGATAGAATGACCCATCTGCAGAAGGTGCACAAAAGCTCGATTAGTAGGTATTTTGCTTATTTCTAAACAGCAAAACGACATCAAATGTCGCAAGAGAATCTACTAGATATTAGGTAATCTTCCCTGCAAGTTTAATGCGCATGGCCAATTTGGCGCCACACTCAAGGTGTCACTGAAATGTCCGATTCATGAAACGGATTTAGTAATTGAATAAAAATCCGGTGGGGTAGTAGGTAATCGACTCCGGGGACTCCCATCTTAAAGGAAGGATGGGATCGACGCACGCCCTTCTAAAGGAAGGACACATCTAAAAGAAAGGGTGGGCACGACGCACGCCCATAAAAAGGAAGGGGGGCCCGACGCACTCCCATCTAAAATGAAGGCCTCGAAGCGACGCCCATGTAAAACGGTGGGCCTGCCGCACGCCCGTCTAAAAGGAAGGACACAAGCGTAGCCCTTCTTTTTTCAAAAAAACGCTTCAAATGAAACTAAATGCATTTAACGTAAATCGCTAAAAAACTTGGAGATTAAAGCCGCAGGCTTTAAATGCGTGTCCATGGACGCGCCTCCAAATATAAACAAGCGCTCCCCGACTTAACTATATTCTAATGTTTCTAAATACATTGTTATTATTAAACCCATATCTGGTTTAATTTAAAAATATTTACATTATAAAGGACAATGTTGCCCGGTAAATGTCCGGTTGGTGTCCTACATGTCCGCAAAGAGAATGCGCATTTTTCCTTCCTTTTCTTGCATTTTTTTCTGCAAGGAGTGGCGCCCATTTTTCCTTTGTGTGTGGTAACCTTTTGGCATGTCGAAGGAAAGAGGGAAAATAATAAAAATTAATTACTACTAATAGAGTACAAATAAATATTTTATTTTATAAATGATCAGAGATGAAAATTTGGGACAACATTCTCAAATAGATTTTTAAAATATCTGTGGTAATCTTAATCCATTCGAAAACTTAATCTGTTCCAGAATTCTCAATCTGCTGTGTATTTGCACCGTTTACTGGATTCATAAAAAATAGTTGATGATTTACTGTTTGATGTTGATATCCTAACTGATCTAAACCTAAAGTGAATTAATTCTGTTTGTGAATCAATTTAACATCATTAGTTATAATAACTTTATTAGTATTAAATTGAGTACTCTATTAGTAATTAATTTTTATTATTTTCCCTCTTTCCTTCGACATGCCATAAGGCTACCATACACAAAGGAAAAATGGGCGCCACACCTTGCAGAAAAAAATGCAAGAAAAGGAAGGAAAAATGCGCATTCTCTTTGCGGACATGTAGGACACCAACCGGACATTTACCATGTTGCCCTTTTAATTCACGTAGACATTTAATTAAGACTTAAATTACAAAATATTTTGATTGCCAAATGGAATAAGATAATGAAATCAGTCAAAGTGCTTTTTGGCTGCCTCTTTGTAATACTTCGTTAAAACTATTCATAGAGAAATAAAATAATCTAAACTTTTCAGAAAATGAATTCTTTAATAATACTAATTATCTTACTAAATAATTATTTGCTAGTATTTTGTGTTTTTACGGGAATTAATTATAGAAGTATGTTTTTTTTAAATTAGAGCAAGGAATTTTGAATGTTTAATGGGTTTCCATTAAAAGTTTTATTTTATTTAATTTCTGTTAAATTAACAAAAGGGAAGCAATAATAATTTTACTGATTTTATTTCTAACAGTTCAATCAACACTTCCAAAGTTCAATGCAAATTTTGACGAATTTCGATCAAAAACTCAACCAAATAAACAAAAAATTGGATTCAATTGGAAGATTAGAAATTGTGAATATTTTTTAATTTAATTAAATAATTCAAATAAAAATCTTTTTAGCTGATTTGTTGTCAACAAATTCAAAAAAATTACATGGAAATAAATATACTTTATTGGCAAAAGCTAATAAAGATAAAGAATTTAATCACGGATTTCCATCAGAAAAGCCTAGTAATTTTAGTTTTTAAAATAAAATGAAATTAAAAAACTTTTTATCTTCTCTACAGTGCTAACTCATTTAAACCGAACCTAAAACCAGGTGATTTTTGGTTCGGTATCTGTTAACTGAAGAATTTAATGCGACCTTATATCCGTTTCTGAAATTTTACCTTACTCAGAAAATTCCATAAATATTCAAAAACTGAAAATATTTATTAAATTAATTCAAGTATTGAAGGAAATTTAAGATGTTTCAATTTCACCAATTTTTAATGAATACTGTCAATGTGGTCGAGTTCCCAAGGCTGATTTGAATATTGATGTAAAGATTAATGGACACATATTTAAATATAATAGAGCTGATAAATTAGGAAGTGGTGGATTTGGAAATGCAAGTTTTTAATTTAACTACATATATAAAAATAATAAATTTTTTATACAAAAGTTAATTTGTTATAAAATTTTAAAATCAACAAAGTTTGCGAGAACTAACAAATTTAATTAATATACGAACATTATACAATCGAGTCACTAATAAATTTAGAATTTAAGGTTTACCACGCATTTTGGCCGGAAGAGAATATTTGTGTTGCATTGAAAATAACTAAATTGGATTATGATATCCCATTTATTCATAGAGAAACCGAAGTTCTTGAATATTTCAAAAACAATGTTGATGATGAAAATAAGAATTATATTATTAAAATGGTTGATTAGTATGTATTTTTTATTTCATTGTAAATAAGATTTTTGTAAATAAGATTTTCTTTGACTCGAGGCATGGTCATTTGATAAAAAATATTCTTGGGTAAACGGTGTTTTGGTTCTTCCCAAATATTCTTGTTCTACTACACGTATTTCCAATACTTTAGCGGCTGACTAAAATCGTAACATAAATTATCAGCTTCTATAGGGGAAAATTTTTAATTTCAAAATTAATCTTCAACAAAAACCTCTTTTAATAAGCAAATACATTTAGAATAAAATTCATTTAATAAATTAATTTTAACAAAAATAAATTATAGTGAAGTAAAATTAGGAAAATATTACCCAATGATGCACGTTGTCTTAGAACTTGGTGGATATAAATTAGAAAAATACTATTGGAAAAATAGGAGAAATGATCAAAATCTTTTAACTAAAATTATAAAAGGAGCTGCTTTAGCACTTCAACAATTCCATAAAAGTAAGTAAATAATAAATTCATCATTCTGACTTAAATTGAAAAATCAGACTCTATGAGGCCATGGTTACATTATATAGTATCAGGGTGAAGCGGCCCCAGAACTAATACGTGAGCCATAAACAGCAATTTAAATTTATACAAATGTACATTGTTTCTATATAAATTGATATATGTATTTTAGTTGGAATATACGGTGATGTTAAGGCATCTAATTTCCTTTTATCAAGTGAGCAAAATCCGAATGACAACTTTATAGCCTTTAAATTAACTGATTTTAACACTTCTGTTCTAAAACATCAAGCAATTTTACCTGGTATGAAAGATATGGGAGTGCGTACAAAAGCACCAGAGACTTTTAAAACTGACAACGTAACTTTAATATTTATTTAAACAGTTATGTATGAGCTTAAATTTAGATGCATAAATTTATCTAACAGAATGAAAAGATGTTCCAAATAAGTACTAATCATTTCAAAAATCTTCCTTTATAGCTATTTGGCCACATAAAATTTCCCTAAATAACTTTTAGAATACTTAACGTTTCTCAGTTTACTGTTTGTTCTTTTTCATTTGCTATCTTAATAAGCATTTAATCTTCTGAATTATTTATCCTTTTTAGGTCATTTTTACCTTCATTGATAAAAAAGGAGGAAAAATTCCGTCATATCTCCCAGAAACCAATTCGGACAAACGATATGTCATTCGAAAGAGCTCGCCGAGCTGAGTCGAACGACACGAAAATTAGCTTCGGGACTCACGTATGGACCAAGTTATAGGTCCCTGAAAATCGAAAAACCATAGGGGGAGTAAGCTGATTTTTGGGGTGAAAAATTCGATTTTTCGAATGATAGCTCATTCGAAAGAACTCATCGAGCTGAGTCGAATGACACCAAAATCAGTTCGAAATCTTGATTCTGAGCCGAGATAAAGAGGTCAAAATGGTCAACGTAAACCTATGGGGCGTCGGCGAGGCGCTTGTGCAAAACTCCGCGCTTCGCGAGAGTTTTGCGGCACGCGCCTCGCGGGGAGTCTACGGGCGCTGGGTCTGGGCTCGTAACATAAACTTATGCCTATTTTAGCTGCGGTCGGCATGTCTGGCTTCCTCCCCAGCAACAAAAACCTGCACGTAGACCAAAGGTAAGGAGCTAAAACTAATACTCATAACTTTGTCAAATCAAGTCGGATTTTGCTAATTTTGGTGTCATTCGACTCAGCTCGACGAGCTCTTTCGAATGAGGTATAATTTGCATATTCGAATTTTTTACCCCAAAAAAGTGCTTGGTCCCCCCTTTGGTTTTTCGATTTTTGGGGACCTATATCTCAGCCCACAGGTGAGTCCCGAAGCTAATTTTGGTGTCGTTCGACTAAGCTCGGTGAGCACTTTCGAATGACATATCGTTTGTACGGATCGGTTTCTGGGAGATATGACGGAATTTTACCAAAAAGGAGTTAACTAGAACTAGCAAAATACTCTGTACTTTAGTAAAGAGACCTGAATCCAATCGGTGGATATATACTAAAGCGCCCCAAAACACTTAAATATATGTATTTATTATATTATTTTTAGGTATCCCATGAGGCCGATATTTGGGCATTCGGATTAATGGTCTATGAGCTGTCCATCGCCGATTGTAATTTATTTCAAATTTCAAGATAAATACTATTATTTTTAATATTTATCTTAAATCAACATTAAGGGGTACAATCAACCTTTCCTACCGCCTAGGCTATAACTTCGTTCAAAATTGTTGTATCCGGAACGACATGGTATGGTTCGATTCAGCTCGTCAATCTGCTTGCCCCCCTTGTGGTTTTTCGATTTTATTGGACCCAAATCTCGGCCATAGGCATCTTCGGAAGAGAGTCGTTCCATACGACTCCGATCGTCGCGACGAATCGAATTGTACTATATTTCTTGTATCGAAACTTTTCCACCGGTATACTAATTAAATACAGCATATTATTTAAATAATTCACATTTTATAATTAAAGTGCCGGATAGATATTTTCATATTCAACAAATTGTGCCAGAATATATATCAGACAAGAGTAAAGATGGACTTATTGATCGTATTATAAAGGTAAAAATCTTGAATATTTTAAATATTTATAATTTTATTGTATTTTCAGTCCCTTTTAAAGTTTGTTTTACACAATATACTAGTATTATTTATTTTCTCCGCCCAAAACATATTTAAAAACATAAATTTAACTTTCGATAAATGATTTAACGCAAATATAATAATTAAATACATGTGTTTCAGGCTTGTCTTCAGAAAGAACCGAACGATCGTCCAATAATTGATGATATTCTCAAATTTCTAAACGGGGATATTACTCATTTTGATTATGAGGTTCGTGTGATTGAGAAATAAACTGGAAAAAAGCCGAAAGAATATGAAAAAGTTTTAAAGTAAAAGATAAAAAAAAAGAAAAGGTTTTAAGTTTTAAAAAAATTTCGTAATCGTAATTTGTAACTTAAAAAATGCTGTAATCGTAATTTATAAAAAATATGAAATTAATTTTAAAAATAAAAATACCGTATTTTCTCTAATAGAATTATCTAATCACCTACCAAATGGGCATTCTATTAGAAGTCGCGTCCAATTTATTGTCGAAGTCGCGTCCAAATTATACAAAAATTATTCGTTATATATACAAAAATTATTATCTAATATTTCAAATTTAGAATATTTTAAGATTTCATGAAATATGAGTTAGTTTGATATATAAGTGGAGGAACTAACGGTCTTCTTCCAAACTCGACTTCTTCCATGGAACATTTCACCTTTTGATCTATTGATATCCTTTTTAATCTCAAATCACTTTTAAGTGCAACAGGTGAAAATTTTGGAACGCCTTAGGAGAAAAACTTCAATTGCTAAAGTCCGACGCAAAAAATTATTTTGAAGTTGCGGGAAATTCATGAGAAATTAGATTTTAGGTACAAGTTTAAAATCTTAATAAACTAAAATTACATATTTGAATCAGAGATTAAAAAATTTTATATTTAGAATAAAGAATTGTCTAAACTTATTTCACAATCATGGATTCGAAGAAGAGTTTTTATTCTAAATAGAAGAATATTTTGTTTTGTTTTTTTAACAAAATACAATTTTATATATTAAGTTTATATATTAATTTTATATATTAATTTTTATATATTAATTTTAGTTTTATATATTAATTTTTCCAAATTTAGCTTTGAAATGAAATATTAAACCAGTGCGCTTCGCGCACTGAGAAAATTTACGCGAATTTTTGCTGCTGCTGAGGAAGCCGGGCATGTCCATTAGGGCTGGCCGAAATTCGTATTTTCGAGCTTTTCACATTTTCAGCACGGAAAATTACGCGCTTCGCATATTACTATAAAAATACCTATAAAAAAATATAATATAATACCTATAAAATACCTATAAAAACAAAGGAAAGTTTTAAATCAAAACTAAGGACAATTCTTGCACACTTCTACAAATGCGTATCATGTTTAGGTACTTATCCCTTATACCACACCCCCTCAAAGTAGTGTCCAAAATGTCATATATGGGGTAATGAAGGGTGCTGATCACGATTATGGTGTTTATTTCTCAATATAAGAACCCCCTCACCCATAAATTGTGATGGTTCATAATGGTCAAACTTCAAGTTTTTATTTAAATAAATATATAGGTATGAGCAATATTAATGCACTAATATTTATTTTGCACTTATATTTATTAATGCACTAATATTTATTTTGCACTTATATTTATTAATGCACTAATATTTAATATTTATTTTCTGTGTGATTATTGGTCGTTTAATGAGTATATAAACGATTTCATTCATTTTAACCCATAATAATAAAAATAAATAAAAAATGCCCTATAATTATGACACACTAATGGGGGGATGTCCTGATGAATCAAACGCTGCAAAATTTTTTCAAAATTGCGGTTTGCTTCATACTGAACGTTTCTGCCATTGTGGTAGTCAAATGCGTCCAAACTTGAAGTTTGACCATTATGAACCATGACAATTTATGGGTGAGGGGGTTCTTATATTGAGAAATAAACACCATAATCGTGATCAGCACCCTTTATTACCCCATATATGACATTTTGGACACTACTTTGAGGGGGTGTGGTATAAGGGATAAGTACCCATGTTTATCTAAAATCTAATAAAATTTTTTTGAAAAAGATGTCAGTGAAATTAACTAATACTAGTCAGGGGGTAAGGGTTTCACACTCTTTAGGTAAGGGTTTCACTAACACACACACCAAAACTCATGTTTTTCTTGTCAAAAAACTTGTGAGAAGGTAAAATATCAGTATAAAAGTACTCGGAAAAAATAAAAGTACTCGGAAATAAAAGTACTCTTTCAGCCTCCTGAAAATCTAGGAACCATAGGGGGGAGTAAGCTGTTTTCGGGGTTAAAAATTCGAGTATGCAAATAATAGCTCATTCGAAACTATATTTCTTGTATCGAAACTTTTCCACCGGTATACCAATTAAATACAGCATATTATTTAAATAATTCACATTTTATAATTAAAGTGCCGGATAGATATTTTCATATTCAACAAATTGTGCCAGAATATATATCAGACAAGAGTAAAGATGGACTTATTGATCGTATTATAAAGGTAAAAATCTTGAATATTTTAAATATTTATAATTTTATTGTATTTTCAGTCCCTTTTAAAGTTTGTTTTACACAATATACTAGTATTATTTATTTTCTCCGCCCAAAACATATTTAAAAACATAAATTTAACTTTCGATAAATGATTTAACGCAAATATAATAATTAAATACATGTGTTTCAGGCTTGTCTTCAGAAAGAACCGAACGATCGTCCAATAATTGATGATATTCTCAAATTTCTAAACGGGGATATTACTCATTTTGATTATGAGGTTCGTGTGATTGAGAAATAAACTGGAAAAAAGCCGAAAGAATATGAAAAAGTTTTAAAGTAAAAGATAAAAAAAAAGAAAAGGTTTTAAGTTTTAAAAAAATTTCGTAATCGTAATTTGTAACTTAAAAAATGCTGTAATCGTAATTTATAAAAAATATGAAATTAATTTTAAAAATAAAAATACCGTATTTTCTCTAATAGAATTATCTAATCACCTACCAAATGGGCATTCTATTAGAAGTCGCGTCCAATTTATTGTCGAAGTCGCGTCCAAATTATACAAAAATTATTCGTTATATATACAAAAATTATTATCTAATATTTCAAATTTAGAATATTTTAAGATTTCATGAAATATGAGTTAGTTTGATATATAAGTGGAGGAACTAACGGTCTTCTTCCAAACTCGACTTCTTCCATGGAACATTTCACCTTTTGATCTATTGATATCCTTTTTAATCTCAAATCACTTTTAAGTGCAACAGGTGAAAATTTTGGAACGCCTTAGGAGAAAAACTTCAATTGCTAAAGTCCGACGCAAAAAATTATTTTGAAGTTGCGGGAAATTCATGAGAAATTAGATTTTAGGTACAAGTTTAAAATCTTAATAAACTAAAATTACATATTTGAATCAGAGATTAAAAAATTTTATATTTAGAATAAAGAATTGTCTAAACTTATTTCACAATCATGGATTCGAAGAAGAGTTTTTATTCTAAATAGAAGAATATTTTGTTTTGTTTTTTTAACAAAATACAATTTTATATATTAAGTTTATATATTAATTTTATATATTAATTTTTATATATTAATTTTAGTTTTATATATTAATTTTTCCAAATTTAGCTTTGAAATGAAATATTAAACCAGTGCGCTTCGCGCACTGAGAAAATTTACGCGAATTTTTGCTGCTGCTGAGGAAGCCGGGCATGTCCATTAGGGCTGGCCGAAATTCGTATTTTCGAGCTTTTCACATTTTCAGCACGGAAAATTACGCGCTTCGCATATTACTATAAAAATACCTATAAAAAAATATAATATAATACCTATAAAATACCTATAAAAACAAAGGAAAGTTTTAAATCAAAACTAAGGACAATTCTTGCACACTTCTACAAATGCGTATCATGTTTAGGTACTTATCCCTTATACCACACCCCCTCAAAGTAGTGTCCAAAATGTCATATATGGGGTAATAAAGGGTGCTGATCACGATTATGGTGTTTATTTCTCAATATAAGAACCCCCTCACCCATAAATTGTGATGGTTCATAATGGTCAAACTTCAAGTTTTTATTTAAATAAATATATAGGTATGAGCAATATTAATGCACTAATATTTATTTTGCACTTATATTTATTAATGCACTAATATTTATTTTGCACTTATATTTATTAATGCACTAATATTTAATATTTATTTTCTGTGTGATTATTGGTCGTTTAATGAGTATATAAACGATTTCATTCATTTTAACCCATAATAATAAAAATAAATAAAAAATGCCCTATAATTATGACACACTAATGGGGGGATGTCCTGATGAATCAAACGCTGCAAAATTTTTTCAAAATTGCGGTTTGCTTCATACTGAACGTTTCTGCCATTGTGGTAGTCAAATGCGTCCAAACTTGAAGTTTGACCATTATGAACCATGACAATTTATGGGTGAGGGGGTTCTTATATTGAGAAATAAACACCATAATCGTGATCAGCACCCTTTATTACCCCATATATGACATTTTGGACACTACTTTGAGGGGGTGTGGTATAAGGGATAAGTACCCATGTTTATCTAAAATCTAATAAAATTTTTTTGAAAAAGATGTCAGTGAAATTAACTAATACTAGTCAGGGGGTAAGGGTTTCACACTCTTTAGGTAAGGGTTTCACTAACACACACACCAAAACTCATGTTTTTCTTGTCAAAAAACTTGTGAGAAGGTAAAATATCAGTATAAAAGTACTCGGAAAAAATAAAAGTACTCGGAAATAAAAGTACTCTTTCAGCCTCCTGAAAATCTAGGAACCATAGGGGGGAGTAAGCTGTTTTTGGGGTTAAAAATTCGAGTATGCAAATAATAGCTCATTCGAAAGGGCTCAACGAGCTGAGTTGAATGCACCAAAATCAGCTCGATAGGATGATTCTGAACAAAGTTATGACAAACAGAATCTTCGCGGAAAACTGATTTGTGCTGCTATGCAGAGTAGGCTGGGCATGGTGCTTGACTGTGGTGGTGGCAAGAACTTTTTTCCGCTTAGACCCTATGTAGGGGGTAAAAACAAACGGTCATAACTTTGTCAAATCAAGTCGGATTTCGTTGATTTTGGTGTCATTCGACTCAGCCCGACGAGCTCTTTCGAATGAGGTATAATTTGCATATTCGAATTTTTTACCCCAAAAAAGTGCTTGGTCCCCCCTTTGGTTTTTCGATTTTTGGGGACCTATATCTCAGCCCACAGGTGAGTCCCGAAGCTAATTTTGGTGTCGTTCGACTAAGCTCGGTGAGCACTTTCGAATGACATATCGTTTGTACGGATCGGTTTCTGGGAGATATGACGGAATTTTACCAAAAAGGAGTTAACTAGAACTAGCAAAATACTCTGTACTTTAGTAAAGAGACCTGAATCCAATCGGTGGATATATACTAAAGCGCCCCAAAACACTTAAATATATGTATTTATTATATTATTTTTAGGTATCCCATGAGGCCGATATTTGGGCATTCGGATTAATGGTCTATGAGCTGTCCATCGCCGATTGTAATTTATTTCAAATTTCAAGATAAATACTATTATTTTTAATATTTATCTTAAATCAACATTAAGGGGTACAATCAACCTTTCCTACCGCCTAGGCTATAACTTCGTTCAAAATTGTTGTATCCGGAACGACATGGTATGGTTCGATTCAGCTCGTCAATCTGCTTGCCCCCCTTGTGGTTTTTCGATTTTATTGGACCCAAATCTCGGCCATAGGCATCTTCGGAAGAGAGTCGTTCCATACGACTCCGATCGTCGCGACGAATCGAATTGTACTATATTTCTTGTATCGAAACTTTTCCACCGGTATACTAATTAAATACAGCATATTATTTAAATAATTCACATTTTATAATTAAAGTGCCGGATAGATATTTTCATATTCAACAAATTGTGCCAGAATATATATCAGACAAGAGTAAAGATGGACTTATTGATCGTATTATAAAGGTAAAAATCTTGAATATTTTAAATATTTATAATTTTATTGTATTTTCAGTCCCTTTTAAAGTTTGTTTTACACAATATACTAGTATTATTTATTTTCTCCGCCCAAAACATATTTAAAAACATAAATTTAACTTTCGATAAATGATTTAACGCAAATATAATAATTAAATACATGTGTTTCAGGCTTGTCTTCAGAAAGAACCGAACGATCGTCCAATAATTGATGATATTCTCAAATTTCTAAACGGGGATATTACTCATTTTGATTATGAGGTTCGTGTGATTGAGAAATAAACTGGAAAAAAGCCGAAAGAATATGAAAAAGTTTTAAAGTAAAAGATAAAAAAAAAGAAAAGGTTTTAAGTTTTAAAAAAATTTCGTAATCGTAATTTGTAACTTAAAAAATGCTGTAATCGTAATTTATAAAAAATATGAAATTAATTTTAAAAATAAAAATACCGTATTTTCTCTAATAGAATTATCTAATCACCTACCAAATGGGCATTCTATTAGAAGTCGCGTCCAATTTATTGTCGAAGTCGCGTCCAAATTATACAAAAATTATTCGTTATATATACAAAAATTATTATCTAATATTTCAAATTTAGAATATTTTAAGATTTCATGAAATATGAGTTAGTTTGATATATAAGTGGAGGAACTAACGGTCTTCTTCCAAACTCGACTTCTTCCATGGAACATTTCACCTTTTGATCTATTGATATCCTTTTTAATCTCAAATCACTTTTAAGTGCAACAGGTGAAAATTTTGGAACGCCTTAGGAGAAAAACTTCAATTGCTAAAGTCCGACGCAAAAAATTATTTTGAAGTTGCGGGAAATTCATGAGAAATTAGATTTTAGGTACAAGTTTAAAATCTTAATAAACTAAAATTACATATTTGAATCAGAGATTAAAAAATTTTATATTTAGAATAAAGAATTGTCTAAACTTATTTCACAATCATGGATTCGAAGAAGAGTTTTTATTCTAAATAGAAGAATATTTTGTTTTGTTTTTTTAACAAAATACAATTTTATATATTAAGTTTATATATTAATTTTATATATTAATTTTTATATATTAATTTTAGTTTTATATATTAATTTTTCCAAATTTAGCTTTGAAATGAAATATTAAACCAGTGCGCTTCGCGCACTGAGAAAATTTACGCGAATTTTTGCTGCTGCTGAGGAAGCCGGGCATGTCCATTAGGGCTGGCCGAAATTCGTATTTTCGAGCTTTTCACATTTTCAGCACGGAAAATTACGCGCTTCGCATATTACTATAAAAATACCTATAAAAAAATATAATATAATACCTATAAAATACCTATAAAAACAAAGGAAAGTTTTAAATCAAAACTAAGGACAATTCTTGCACACTTCTACAAATGCGTATCATGTTTAGGTACTTATCCCTTATACCACACCCCCTCAAAGTAGTGTCCAAAATGTCATATATGGGGTAATGAAGGGTGCTGATCACGATTATGGTGTTTATTTCTCAATATAAGAACCCCCTCACCCATAAATTGTGATGGTTCATAATGGTCAAACTTCAAGTTTTTATTTAAATAAATATATAGGTATGAGCAATATTAATGCACTAATATTTATTTTGCACTTATATTTATTAATGCACTAATATTTATTTTGCACTTATATTTATTAATGCACTAATATTTAATATTTATTTTCTGTGTGATTATTGGTCGTTTAATGAGTATATAAACGATTTCATTCATTTTAACCCATAATAATAAAAATAAATAAAAAATGCCCTATAATTATGACACACTAATGGGGGGATGTCCTGATGAATCAAACGCTGCAAAATTTTTTCAAAATTGCGGTTTGCTTCATACTGAACGTTTCTGCCATTGTGGTAGTCAAATGCGTCCAAACTTGAAGTTTGACCATTATGAACCATGACAATTTATGGGTGAGGGGGTTCTTATATTGAGAAATAAACACCATAATCGTGATCAGCACCCTTTATTACCCCATATATGACATTTTGGACACTACTTTGAGGGGGTGTGGTATAAGGGATAAGTACCCATGTTTATCTAAAATCTAATAAAATTTTTTTGAAAAAGATGTCAGTGAAATTAACTAATACTAGTCAGGGGGTAAGGGTTTCACACTCTTTAGGTAAGGGTTTCACTAACACACACACCAAAACTCATGTTTTTCTTGTCAAAAAACTTGTGAGAAGGTAAAATATCAGTATAAAAGTACTCGGAAAAAATAAAAGTACTCGGAAATAAAAGTACTCTTTCAGCCTCCTGAAAATCTAGGAACCATAGGGGGGAGTAAGCTGTTTTCGGGGTTAAAAATTCGAGTATGCAAATAATAGCTCATTCGAAACTATATTTCTTGTATCGAAACTTTTCCACCGGTATACCAATTAAATACAGCATATTATTTAAATAATTCACATTTTATAATTAAAGTGCCGGATAGATATTTTCATATTCAACAAATTGTGCCAGAATATATATCAGACAAGAGTAAAGATGGACTTATTGATCGTATTATAAAGGTAAAAATCTTGAATATTTTAAATATTTATAATTTTATTGTATTTTCAGTCCCTTTTAAAGTTTGTTTTACACAATATACTAGTATTATTTATTTTCTCCGCCCAAAACATATTTAAAAACATAAATTTAACTTTCGATAAATGATTTAACGCAAATATAATAATTAAATACATGTGTTTCAGGCTTGTCTTCAGAAAGAACCGAACGATCGTCCAATAATTGATGATATTCTCAAATTTCTAAACGGGGATATTACTCATTTTGATTATGAGGTTCGTGTGATTGAGAAATAAACTGGAAAAAAGCCGAAAGAATATGAAAAAGTTTTAAAGTAAAAGATAAAAAAAAAGAAAAGGTTTTAAGTTTTAAAAAAATTTCGTAATCGTAATTTGTAACTTAAAAAATGCTGTAATCGTAATTTATAAAAAATATGAAATTAATTTTAAAAATAAAAATACCGTATTTTCTCTAATAGAATTATCTAATCACCTACCAAATGGGCATTCTATTAGAAGTCGCGTCCAATTTATTGTCGAAGTCGCGTCCAAATTATACAAAAATTATTCGTTATATATACAAAAATTATTATCTAATATTTCAAATTTAGAATATTTTAAGATTTCATGAAATATGAGTTAGTTTGATATATAAGTGGAGGAACTAACGGTCTTCTTCCAAACTCGACTTCTTCCATGGAACATTTCACCTTTTGATCTATTGATATCCTTTTTAATCTCAAATCACTTTTAAGTGCAACAGGTGAAAATTTTGGAAC